>VUQG01006172.1:1537-31966 GCA_015106755.1 Etia nguti | reverse complement strand
GGCAGTTTATGCAAACAGTACTTTTTTTTTTTTTTTTTTTTTTTTTTTTTTCGGATTTTTTTTTTTTTTTTTTTTTTTTTTTTTTTTTTTTTTTTTTTTTTTTTTAAACAGCCTGTATTGATCTACTTTCTTCAGAAGGGAAACTTTTTACATACTGGCAGCTGTGTAATTCCCTTCAAATTTTCCACTTCCTCCCCTTTCCAGATTGATTGACCTCTGCTTTCATTATCCAGGCCATTTCTGCTTGCACTTAAAATATCAGTTCAAGACTCTTTATAATCAGGTGCTGTCACTGCTTACTCTATGTACAGTAAGTCTTTGGTCTGTTTAAAATCAAATACACAACTCGTGTTCCTCTTTCTTTTGCCCTCAGGCTTTGCACTAGCCACCCACGCACTGCACATTATACAGTCAACCATTCATTATTACAGCATTTCTTTAACAAACCCACAGAAAAAAACCCTGAACCATTCTGAAACCTCTGCAAAAACATCACGATCACTGTAGTGAGAAAAGTCTAAATTGAGGTCCTGCTAAGTGCCAAAGCGTGCCTGTTTTTCATCATACTGAGTAAAAATGAACATAATGTAGAGCTGTATGTAAAAAAAACCAAATCCACAGCAGTAGTGAGAGTTCAGCTCGCACGTACATAAGAAGCAGTTTGTGGAATAAAATCCATGCAAGAGAACAATTTTGACTGTCAAAGCCAATTCCTGGTCTTATGAACAAGAGATTAAGTTGTGGAATGGGTTTGGGGATAATTGTTACCTCTGCTACTCATGCTCGTTGTAACGCCCACCCAAACATTATACAGTACCAACCTATAATATAATGCTTTGCCCTTATTATCACGGTCAACATCGTGGTGGTCACACCTTTGTAATGTTGCACTCTAGTGTCTCTTTCTGTGTCTTTCTTGGAGTATTTCAGAGTATGTAAGTCACTGCGTCATATGTAGACTGTTAAATGACCTGAATATCAAAAGTAGGTATCGAAACTGCAGCTTCCCTTTGTTACTTACCAGATCCCTTTAGTGGGAAAAACAGCAAAGTGAGGAGAGAGGGGATGACAGCTCAGCCCTCTGCAGCAATTTACCGCTGTATGGCTAGCATCAGTCTTTGAGAATAATACTATCTATTCTTGCAAAAGGTGTCTCCACACCATACTACCATCGACACCAAACACACATTAGCTTGTAATTACACTTGCATGGCCATAAGGTCATAAGTTAAAAACATAATGCAACTCTCCCAAACATGTCTTTGATATAAAGAAATGTTTAGGACATAAAGAAGTCTGAAAGTAAAGTCTTTCCTCTATCCACTGGGTCACAGAAAAACTAACAAGCAAGCAAAATCAGAAGGTTTAAGGGAAACATAATGATCAGCACGACCTGGTAGGGAATAAGTTACATAAGTGTGCTTATTTTCAAGCATGTTTAATATTAACTTTGTAATAGTAGTAACTTTGTAACTTTGCAACTTTGCTATTCTAGTTTTTGACTACTGATTACATGTGAATCATGCTTTATGGAAGAATAAGTATTCCTGCAATAAGTTAATGGTGAATATTCAGTCCATCCAGGACCATTATAGTCAAAAGAATGTTGGTATTTTCTTCAGCAGTAAAATATACAGCAGTATGGCTCTGTTTTGGGACCTAGCTGCCCTTTCATTAGCAGTACTGACAAGGAACATCGAAGTTGGATTGCAAAATAGCTTGCATATGAAGAGAAAGTTAAACTTAAATAATCTGCACAATGTGATGTTTGTCATGAGTAAGTGTAGAAGGTGTAAGTATAAATATAGAAGGCTAACAGCTGAGCCATCACCTGACGTGCGATAGCTGAAACCTCCTGGGACTGTGGGTGGAGCTTGACTTCATAGCCTCCATAAACTAATACAACCTCTATGAAGATTTTATGTATCATGGTGTGACGATAACTTTTTCTTTTATGAGGTGTCTCAATAGACAAGCATGAACCTTTACCTGTAGGCGTATAAGAAAACCAACCCTGGATACCAGCAACACTGACACGTCATCTGCTAATACATGTGCACGCATCTGGATTAGAGCACACAGATTTACAAGCTTAAGGTGTTACTCCGCCAGTCTGCCATGAAAGCACTTTACAGGTTGTCACGCGTTCACAGTTAAACCCTGCAGAACAGGTGAGACAATAACTCTTCCCATCATGGCCCTTGCATATGTTTAGATGCAACAGATGTCTCATTGGCACGCAGTATTCCTCAACTGTTTAAGATCTATATTTAAGGGCCTTCTATGGGAACCATGGTTTATTTCCCAGACAAGCAGACACAATCAAATGAGCTCCAATGCCAAGATAACTTTGGGTTGCCTTACATAACGAATGTGCTTGAAGCAAAAGGTCACGTTAACTTTTTTACATTGTATGCTTAATCCTTAAAAAAGTTTATGAAAAGACAAACAAAAAAACTGTCTGTACATGTTTTTTACTTGTTTTTTTATCCTGCTTACAGTAGTCTGAAAATAGCACATCCATCAAATTCACTAAGTACTAAAGCACATAAATCAGCCATAATTCATGTCATTGTGTAGCAACGCTAGATGTAAAAAAGCTGAATTCCAGATGCAGTGAGATAGTGTTTCTAGCTTGCTATCCATCACTTCACTGCCTTGTGGTAAAGAACTTTGCTTTCCATTCAAACACGAACCTTGGTTCAGATCTACCCAGACAATCTGGGCCTCTCCCCTGAGAATTTCCTATAATTCTTAATGCTGATGTCTGGCATCAACGCCGGACATCAAACCCAAATGCCTACCAACCCTGCTCTCTGTTCCTTCAGCAGAGAGAAACAGCAGGTCTGTTTTCACAGCTCGGGTCTCCTGCAGTCCCGCCTGCCTGCCAAGTCACACAGCGACTTCCTACATCTCATCAGCCCAGTATTATTAAAGCAAAAATCATCCCTTACACAGGCTTCCAGTATGTTGTTCCTGTGATTTAGAACATTTTATTTTAGATTTATGAATATGCTCTTTTCATTTGAAATAAACACCAGCGATTTGCGATTATCTAGCAGCTGTTCTTTGCTTGATAATAGCCAGTGCTGTGAAAACACTGCATTTTTGGGAGCTATTTGCATGCATGACTTTCAGTAGTAAAAGCTTAAATGCACATAACTCCAGAAAAAGAATGACATGGCATGAAAGTAAGTAAGTCTAGACACTCATCCTTTAAGCTAACTAAACTGCTCAGTCTGATAATTAAACTCAATCCACACTGATCCTCACTGCCTTTGTGTACATACAATAAAACAAAAGCTTTTTCGCGATAAAACCTTATTTTAAATATACAAGACGTTAGTGTAAGAGTTTCCACACTGTCTCTGTCTGCTAACAAAGTGGTTTGTTGGAAAGTCTTATGTAAAAAGAACTTCTGTAAAAAAAAACCAAAAGTAATTAAAGCAGCAGAGTGGGATTACTTTTTAAAGTGCTGCATTGCAGAATATTGCAAGATATCTCAGACTACATGGACACTGAACAAACAGGACTTGATGAACTGAATGAAAAGCCCTGGGTGCTTTAAGTTGAGAGTGGTCAACCTCTGTTTATAGAGGCCATTTGAGGAAACAGGGTTCAGTCTGGCAGAAAGATGACCTTTGGATAATGGCATGGCTGCTGGTTTTACTGTGTAATTACAGATTTTAAAGGGGAGAGGGCAGGAGAGGGGTGACTTACACTGCCTCACAGTTGGGAATTGATTGTTTCTAGTGGCGTACTTATGATGTTATTGTGGAAAAACTCACAGAGAAGCAGCTTTACTGAAATGCTGCTAGTTGACGAAATCCCACACATTTGTTAGAAATGTAACCCAGAGTTCCTCATACATGAAGCTGCTGTACATTATATTATACAAATTAGATTTGGAAACTAAAGTCAGTATCATTTTCATTGGTAGCTATAATATTATTCATATTCATTTAAGAAATGAATTTAAATGGAATGGAATGCCAGTTATAGTCAAGACCTAAAATTCAATATGAATTGTTTAACTGGATCTTCTGTTCCCATCAGTGTTTGAACCATTTTGGACAACAACCAGTTAGCTTTCAACTGACTTGCTCTTGTCCCTGTAGCAGTGGTTGATGTTAGAATGATTTATCCCTACGTTTTTTTGGCTTCTTTCTGGGTTTTTATGAGTCCAGTGGTAGTTTTGATGTGTGTTTAGGTTGGAGGGACAACACCAGATCTTATAACCCTTAGTGGGATGGTCTGTGAGACTTCTATCAAAGGGTTGTAAGGCCCTTTAGCCTTTTGCAATTTAGTCGTAATACTTTGATGACTGTTAATGACTTCTGCTTTGTCTTTGTTGAAAATAAATGGTAAAGTTGTTTGACACTACTCAACTCTTTTTGGTTATGTTGGATGTCTTTCTGTAGGGTTTCTGGGACTCACTGACTTGC
Source organism: Etia nguti (assembly GCA_015106755.1). Taxonomy (NCBI): domain Eukaryota; kingdom Metazoa; phylum Chordata; class Actinopteri; order Cichliformes; family Cichlidae; genus Etia; species Etia nguti. Next base: position 27,521 of record VUQG01006172.1, on the reverse strand, counting down.
TGATTTGAAGTTTTAAATAGTTTGATTTGTTGTGTGTCTACTATCACTTTGCCTCTTCCATAGTTAAATTAACAAAGTCTACAGAACATGTGGCACAGCTCTACAGCATCGTCCTTATAGTCATATTTACCTGTAATTTTCTGCCTCCTCCACTATACTTTCAGCTCTGGAAGCACAGAATTAACAAGTCATAACATTTACATGAACACCAGATAGGAGCAGGTATCAAATCCAGCACACATGCAGTGAAACTGGACTGTGCAATGCAAGAATGAAGCTTTACTGCACTGTATTCAAACTGTTGACCACATGCAGACAGACATAAGCCACATCAATGCCACAGTTAACCATCTGCTATGGCTTCCATATGCCAAATGAACTGTTTTATTTATATTTATATTTATATATATTTGTTTGTTGTGAATCAACTTGTGGCTAACAGTTGGCATATAGTGGACATCCAGTCTGAGACCCACCAATGTATTTACCAAACTGCCATATGTCAACCAATGGTTTTCATTGGTAGTATCTTCAATGGCTCATCTCAAAATTGAGAACTGCTTTTGACTGTTTATCTTACAAGAGCCTGAATTTCATTCACATCTGTTGGTGTTGTTCACCACATTTCCCCTTAACTTTTACCAGAACTAAAAAGATGAAATATTGAAGGTCATATAAAACAAAAGAACATTGTGAGGACACTTTTTTGGTAAAACCAAAATAAAGTTCTGGCTGTACAGCATCTATCCATTAAACAGAAGAAGGTCAGGCAATTAAAGTTGGTGTAGTACCTTTCCTGAAAACCACACATAATTTCAGTTAAACCTTTCAGTTTTAAAGTGCCAGTGCATGATCATTCAAGGATCATTTAGGTCATTAACTGGATTTCACTAGTGTCTTTCTGAAATTTGGAGCCAATTCAATGCATCTGCAGGCTAGCCTGGGTGATCCGGGGCAGAAGAGTCACTATGGTGATATAGGAAATCACCAGCATCAGTTTCATTCAGCCTTTAAGAATCATTGGTCTCTGTGTAAAGTCTAATTTATCCAATATTTGTTAAGTTCAGTGGACCAAACTGCCATCTGTAAAATAATTTCATTAGGATAACTCTAATGTGAATATGAAACAATACCAGTGCGGCACCCTGGAAGCATGAAGGGAGTGCTAACCACAACTTCCCTGCTTTTAGGACAAAGGTGGAGTTTTGTTACATGTCCAAAAAAGAAATGGATCTTCTAGGTGGGTAAAACCCATGCACCAAAGGCTTGCTAACTGCAGACAAAACATGGGACTTTTGAAAATAAAGCCATACCCTGTCCAGCCCTTATCTAATATCCATGACATCCTACCTGATTCCTACAGAGCTGTCAGAAAGGTGCTCAGGAAAAAACACTATACTCTGTCCTGGGCTGGGCGTGCAGTGCGAGGTCAGACAGAAACAATAAGAGCCATCCAGCAAATGCCACTCTGATCTGTTTACAGGCACAGACAGACAGAAGCTCCCATACTCACCCTGGCACACGATGCCACACTGACACCGACATAAAGGCAGAGGAATGCTTTTGTTCCGAAAAAGGCCCGGGAGTCCCCCTTTAACCCTCCTGACAAAACCGAGACTCAACACTATCATCCTCCCAGTCTGTCTCCCTCCCTCCAGCAAGCCCCTTGCTGGTGACTAGCATACACCCTAGGCACAAACACATGGGGACATGACCAATACTCACAGCTTTGGTTTAGGTTTGGTAGGCAGCGGAGGCCCGTCCTTTCCAGGGGATGGAGACAGCTTGCCTGGTGCTGGGGATGAATCTAGTATCACAGGGGCTGGACTTTGAACTGGGATAGAGACATATGTTGTCAGATCAGACTGTGGCAGAGGTGGGGGTGGGGGCGGTAGTGTGGTCTCTTTAGGAAGGCTTAGAGGGGATGGTGGATGCAGGGTTTGGCCATTTTGCACAGATTCTTTCCCTTTGTCCTTGTCCTCCACCTCTGAGCTCATCTGTACTGGAGGCAGAGCTGACACACTGGGCCAGATCTCCAGCTCCTTGATCTGGAGAGTCTCAGTGCTGGGCTGAGGCAGCGTCTTGGGTGGCAGCTCCAGGAGGCTGATCTCGGTGGGTGGGGGAGGAGGAGGGAAGGCTGCTGCATCCTCAAACCCTGAGCTATCACCAGACATGCCATTACTGGATGAGTCCTCAGCTGCTGAGGGAAACAAACAAGTAGAAGGTGGATTTTTTTTTTTTCTTTTTTAAACTTTAATGTTTAGTTTTTCTTCTAGCCACCACAGACCTTATAAAGATTACACACACACACTGCATCACTGCTGATCTGATCTGAAGCAGCAGCTGGGTCCAGTCAGTTCAGTCTGATGCAATTCCTGTTTATTCAGCCTTTCCTTTAAACTGTGCGGTGAGTCCTGTTCTGTACATACACAGTTCTGTCTGTGAGCATGCACACAGAAATATTTGTGTCCTGCTCCACTCACAAATTTCACCTTTTCCTCACATGCGACATAACAATAATAAACAAAACAGAAGATAGTGATCTTCTAAAGACCTACCATGGCAGCTTTTATTAATGAATGTAAACTGCAAGACCTCAAGGGAACTACTGGACTATCAGTGCTAGTGCAAAGAGCCAGAACTGATTCCTTTGCCAGATTTCCTCTGTTTTGGAAAAAGTTCACTTCATCTTTATTTAATTTTATCTTTTGAATAACAAGGATATTGGCTTAACTGTTTATAGCCTATTAACCCTCTGAGGTCTAAGTCATCATGGTATTGAAATATTTAATTTTTACTGTTCTCCAAAGAACAATTAAAAACAGGATAGGGTTGTAGTCATATAGGTATGATTCAGACCTCACAGTGTTAAAGCCCAATAAGGAGAGTATAGGCCATCACCAGTGGATTTCTCAGAAATCAACCATGATTAACATGCTTGCCAGCAAGTCTGGCCGCACGATGGCACCCAGAACCTGAAACTAGAATCATTGAAAGCAAACAAGTTAGAGCCCAAAAAGTCTAGCCTTCAAAATTGCCAGGACACATGTAGGAAATTAGTTAACTTTGAAATTCCTCTGAATTTGGGGGATTTTCATGTGACTTCAACAATGGATAATACTGAAACCACAACTTAAGACAGGGATGTCAAACTCTCTTTAGTTTATGAGCCACATACTCCCCAATTTAATTCCAAATGGGCTGGATCAGTAAAACCAGTGAATTATAACTTAAAAAAAAAAAAAATTATATTTTTTCTTTCTTTCTGTGTAGAGAAGCTTGAGTAAATTCTGAAACCATTAACAATCAATGAAGCATCCGTTTAGGAAACAGATGAGATGTCTTAAGAAAAATAAGTACATTTTCAACTGTAAGTTTCAGTTTTTCCACATTCAGTCATTCTACTGTAATCGCAAAGAAACGCTATTGTTGTGAGTAAAAGAAATGCATCTGCACGGCTCCTTGGCGTAACCACCCTACTTCTGTGGTATGGCGGGTGATCAGTAATCTCTTAGTTACAAACAGAGCCGTAAAAGTGACAATGATTCAGACCTTTGGCTCGAACAAAATTAAGAGCTCTGAAAACCAGTCTCATAATATCATCCATTTCAACATCTTGCGACACAAAGCTTTCTGCAAATACAGTAGAAAAATCCAAACTGATTCTGGCCTACAATAATTTTACACAATGCAAGGTTGCGCAGTGGGCCAGATGTAGATCGGTAGATAGGCGGGTTCTAGCTGAGAAGCCTTATGTTGTGACAGCTTTTTGCCTAACCCATTTGTTTTGGAGATGGGGAAAAAAGTACGCTTTTGAATTTTCCCCCTGGTCATCGAATATACTGGGATGGGTTTGGCACCTTGTAGTTTCTATTGCATAACCAGTTACTGAACCTGAAAAATATAAGTCCGTAAGCAACCAAGTCAGAGATTAAATGGTCTAGTTTTTAATGTAGCTGGTCATCGAGTCTTTGACTTTATGTGGGGAATGAATATGTTACTCCAACATCTCAAGGCACTTCTATATTTGCCTCATTGGCTTATTAATATGCTGATAATGTTGTTCAGTCTGTTTCAGACGCACCTGGGGTGACGATGAGTTGGGCTGTGCTGCTAACAGAGCCGTGAAGGTTGGAGGCGGTGCAGCAGAACAGACCTCCGTCCTCTGGAAAGGCCTCGGCAATAACGAGGGTGCAGATCTCCTCTAAAAAAAAAACAAAGAAACCACACCTCTGATAAAAGTACATTTCTGACGATTAAGAGAGTTGAAGCTGAGAGACAGATAAACACAGCCGTGAGACACTGAGACGTGTTGTGACTTGATTTGTTTGTGATGAGCAGAGTGACACGTTGACACTTGATTTTTTTTGTAATGAAACATAATAGAGATATCACATGGACATGGGGATGAACTACATACACAGAAGCGTGATGATTGACATGTCACGTAGACTGATGAATCACTATTCAGACGCACGGAGAGCAGAGAGAAGATGAATAAGCACAGACGTAACTATTAATGAAGAACAGCCAGACACGAGTGCAGATGTTCAGGGATGTCTGAGTGATTCAAAGCCAGAAAGACGCACCTGAAATGACCCCTGAGTCACACAGGTGGAAAATATCTGACATAAATTAGTGTGTGTCATTGTTTATGTGTTGGAGTTAGCAGATGATGGGGCTTCGGGGGCTCCCTGTGACTGCAGCAGATGCAATAATGAGTGTTGTGTCAGATTTATTGACTTGTGATCTTCTGTAGTTATGACCTACGCTGCAGTTCAGTTTGAGTCTCTAGCCAAAGCTTATAATCCATTGCTAATTTTAACCACTGACTGTGGCTGGGAACATGAAAGCAGAGCTGTAATTGATAGAGTAGTTCTTGGAGGAACTGAGGTGACATACCTGGCTCAGCTGCAGATCGAGGCTCTTATTTACAGCAAATAACAGACAGAGAGGAAGAGAGCAAAGACATTTTGATTATTAATGCATGTGAAAACAGTTTAATGCTAAAATATAAAAATGGCTTAGCTACAACAGTTTGCTCAATTGTCTCACTTTTCTGGAGAATACGAAAATCAGGAGAGTCCTGGATCTCTTTTCCCTGGCGGTACCATCGGACCTGCAGAGGAGGACTTCCGCGAACCCTGCACTCCAGAACCACTACCTGGCCCTCAGATGCCTGGGCATCCTGCAGGAGCTGCACAGAGGCAGGAATGATAAGCCAAAACACAATGAAAAAATAAGAGAGAGATAGTGAGAAAAAGGAGCAAGTGATAGGTGACAAGTACAAAAGAAGAAGAAAGATGGCATGGCAGTAGCTTATATGCAAACAGCAAAGTTGATGAACTCTATTTAAGGAGCTACAAGGCTATCAAAAAAATTTAAAGCTTATTTTCACAGGACTTCCACTTCAGCAAACCAGGAGTCCCCTTTAATTGGCTCCATCTGGTCCCTTCGTTTTGTGCCTCAGGCAATCAGATAATGTACCTTAATCTGGCTGTTTACTCCATATATTTCATCTAAAGCCTAAAATGAGCATCTGTTCTCTTCCAAATAGCTGTCACCAAGTGCCGATACTTAAAACGAGCTTAGATCACTTTGTCAAAATTGATGAAATTATTTCTTAAATATTTGGACACTGACAAATCGAATGTCCTTAAACAAAAGTCATTGTTTCCAACATCTGTTAATCATCATTGATACGGATGTGCCCTGGAAGTTTTTGAAACCGCATCTGTCCCAGGATAGGATTTTTTATCACATCACCCAACAATTACGTGATGATTTTTGCTTCATAAATAATCTCAGTTCAAAATAATGAAAATTCATCTTATACTGGCCTTGGTGCAGCCACTTATTTTATCCGCTGCCTGTTACAACCTGTTTTAGCTCATTTCACCCACGCTTTAAGCCAACTCGCCTCTGATTGGCTGCTCCTAATAGACATAAAATTTGAACAGTGGGTGGGCGGGGCTTCAGGGCAGCCAGAGCTGCCTGCCTGAAGTGTCCATGACGATATCTGCTCTCACTGATCATACAGAACAAAGAGGAGTAGAGAAAAAAAAACATCCTTCTGTCTCACAGGGATTACTTGTACAAACTCTGACCTCAGTACTTGGAATTTTGGCCATTATAACTCTATTCATTAATAGAAAAGAAAGAACAGCCTAACAGATCCCTTTTAAGTTGGCTACCATAAGCTAGTACTTTAATAGTATATCTTTTCTTATAACAGAATATATTACACTCTTTGTTTGTTAATTATTAACCCTTCTAATATTTTTCAGATGTTCTAAGTTTGGTATAAATCAGGGATGTCAAGCTCATTTTAGTTCCTGGGTCACAGCCCATGAACTCAAGTGACCCAAACCAGTAAAAACATGATAATGTAGCTTTATTTTAATGTGAGTAAGAATAAACAGTACGTCAGTATAATATCAACAGTACCTCAGGTTAGGTTTGCACTGCAGTTCACAGTGAATCTACAAAATAGTTTTTTCAAACAAACAAAAAAAAAAATCAAACAATTTGACAAGATCCCAAAAATATGTTAACTTCTTAGGCATTAAGTGCATATGCACATGTATGTGTGCTTTAAGGGGGATAAACCCCCCACATGGGTGCTCTTTATTTCCCAGTTGGAGGCCCTGCACCTTACAAATGACCTCCTCTGTCCAATTAATCACACCACAGCTTATCATGTTGCAGAAGTTAAGAAAAAAGCATCCTTATGAAAGCTGAGGTAAAATCCACAGTGACACAGACTGCTACATCCATCAACAGGAGGCACTCAGTGTCGGTGTGGATAAATGTGCCTCTCTGTGTTTCTGGGCATACTTTGAGAAGAGCATGGGTTGAATGTACATCATGGGTGTGACAGAGTGTGTGTGTGTGTGGGTGTATGGGTGTGTTGCAAGGGTGACATCACAGTGCTGACTTCACTACAGGCAAACATCCTCTCATCGAGGTGATTTAAGCTTGCTATAGTTTTTAAAGGAGGCTGGGTGTGGGGGTGAAGAAAAACAAGTGACTTTTTGTAATGAAGTGCAAAATGATTTAGAGACTGACTGGCTCAATGAGAGTGAAAGAGACCTGACCCTTGTGGGTTTGGCGGGCATGTTTGAAGCCTCAACTCGTCTCATTCCTGCCATCACATGACCCACAGCCTGAGGGAAAGAGGGAGATGAGGGCTGTTGGAGGAGTGCTGAAGAGTCTGAGTTTGAAAAGGACGTCCTGGAGCTCGAGGAGGAGGACCTCCCATCAAAGTCTATGTTTTATCTGACCCCCACTGCTGAAAGCCACAGCACTGCATGCTGTTATTATGGGAAGGCAAAGAGTCTGAGGACAATGTTTATCAGGTTCTATGTTTGTATGTGTGCATGCATTGCATGCATGATGAATTACATGTAAGTATGTATCCTTTTTATGGTTTGGTTAACAATCCCCTTGTTCTTTTTAAAGGAAATCTTTATGGTATAGCATTCAAATATGTCAGACAATGGCAGGCTTCTAATTTTGCCACAGCAGCAATGAGTTAAAAAATGGTGCTTCATGTATAGACTGTACATAAAAGATGGACATAGAAACCATGATGTCACCCATTGTTTTGTAGAGTAAAGTTCTGGGGCCTCAGCTTTAGCCTTGTGGTTGTCGCCTTGATGTTTTTTGAAGCCAGACATGACATATATACGGATGAGATTTTGGAGTTATTAGCTAAACTTGGCATGCTTGGTTAGTGAACTGCATCCCCAAACTATACAGGTACACAGATACCAACAAATTAATGATAAATATCATATAAATAAAATTATTTCACTCACCAAAACCTGAGCACAGACTTCTTGGATGTGCTTTTGGTATAATTAACCACACATGAAGCCACAATGATTGTCAGATAATTGTATTAAAAGTGCTTCAGAGGGAACCAACACAACAAACGTTATCTAAACTTCCAGTTCAGTGACTCACATCAGTAACTAGCAATGTAGTCAACAGCAACATAAAGCTCCCAACCCTTTAGTAATGGTTAACTTTAAGCCTCGAAGCAATTCAAAGGGTAAGTAAGGGTAAAAAAAATAAATAAAAAGGCTACTTTTGGCTGGTTCCTTGCCTCAAGAGTTCACCACAGTGGGTACCTCTACGTATTTAATTTTGACTTTATTTAATTTTACATCAGATGCCCTTCCTGATTAAAGCCCAAGGGAAATTTGTGTTTCAGTCTAGCATTGAACAAGCAACCTTTCACTTGTCAAGAAAATATGTAAACCACTACACTGAAAAAAAAACCCTAAAAAAAAAAAATCACCTGTTGAGAGAAATTAGCCATAGCTGGCTAAACTGACTGCCTCAAGTGGCCATTCAAGAAATTGCAGTTTTTAGCACTTCTACCCTGGCTTCATTTTTCACTCCCAGAGGTTACTGGTGATTGTTGTGGTTGATTATTGATGGTTTTTAGCAGTCACAAATGTTAATGATGTTTACCATGTCTACTTATGTTTTGTGTAAAGCATGTTACACAAAAGTGTATGCACACTTACCTTGGTGAACAAAGGAGGGCCTGAGACCTCACCAGCATAGAGCGATGAAACTGGGCTCTGAATCTAGAAGACAACACACATTTACTTTTCCGAACAGATGAAGTTATTTAAAAAAGAGAAAGCGAAAGAAAGATGTTTTACCCGCTGTGGGGGCTGAGACAAGGACTGAACCAGGGTGGTGCGATGTGGTAGCACCTCGGGGGTTTTGGGTGATGATGAGCGTATTGTTAGGGACATTGAAGTAGTCTTCTTCTGCACTCTAAAACAAGGAAAAACACAAACAAAAACTTATTTCTAAGAAAAAAAAGAGCAATTTCAAAACTCTGTACGCTTTTATTTAAAATATAATGCTTGAAGGAAAATTGCCTCCACAGCAATTAAGATGATATCAGTGATTTTGGCTTCAGTGGGTAAACACAAATGGAAACAGAAACGAATATCAGGAAACAGTCCAGATGCAGGGAGATTTATACATAAGATAATAATGAAAAACATTTAGAAAAAGTGAAAGGACTCAGGAGAATGCTAAAATGGACTGCAAAAAATGGAATTGGAATTTCATGCTCAAAATTGTCATTAAATGAATACATTTACATTATTTTTCAGGATTGGAGAGGAAATTGAATAAAACTAAAAGTTAAAGTCTCATGAATTAAAAAGTTTAACATTTGGAAATAAGTAAGAGACCAAACTTGTCAGGCGATTTTCCCACCATATTAACCCTCTCCAGCTCATTACTGAGATTGCTGACTATGTTCTGGGTCAGGCTGTTGGCTCTTAAATAGCCTTTTTAGGACCCAGTTAACTAGGAGCAGGCAGCAGACTTGATTAGATGCTCAAGGGCTCGGTTAACCTGTTGGATATTTTAAGGTTTACTGGGTCATAGTGTCAAAGGTAGTTGTGCAGAAATATACATACTGAGGCATGGCTCCTGATCTAGACTTCGATGCTGCACCTTCTCCTTCTGAGTCTGATGACGACGCCCCTGCAGTGGAACAAAATCAGAAGCTGCCGTGTTTTATGCTAAAGTACATAATATAGGCCATTTGTTTCCAGACAGCTTAACAGATTTACTGTTTTTAAATATGCAACTCTATACAATAAAATTATGACTGAATGTTTCTCAAGTCTTGAAAAGACATCCATTTCTTGCACTTTTAGTAAGGAAGTATTCCCTTTGTACTGTAAATTTTTGCTAGAGTTTAGTCACAATTGTAAATGACTGCAAGGCTTTATGGTGTTAAGATGAACACTGTCCCAGCTCCAAACCCTTTTTCAGCATTATTTTTTTCTGAAAATATAATTTATCTTCATATAGTTTCTTAATTTCTTCTACCTTCATCTCTCCCTATCCGTAGCACCCTTCTCTGCCACACCAACCCTGGGCATGGCCATCTTCACTACATCCATAATTCTTCTCTGTGGTCTTCCTCTTTTCCTCCTACTTGGCAGCTCCCTCTTCATCATTCTTTGTCTGCTATATCCACTATCCTTTCTCTGCACATGTCCAAATGATCTCAACCTTGCCTCGGCAATGTCTCCAAACCATTAAACCTGACGCGTTCCTGTGATATACTCATTTGTGATCCTGTCCATCCTGGTCATGCTCAACAAAATCTTAGAACCTTCAGCTCTGCCACTTCCAGGTCCACTTCCTGACTTTTTGTTAGTGCCACTGTTTCCAAAGCATACATCATAGCAGGTCTCATTACCAACTCGTAAAGCTTCCCTTTCTCTCTTTTTGTTATCCTTCTGTCACAAATCACCTCTAACACTAATCTCCACCCACTCCACCCTGCCAGAACTCTCTAAGTGTTTTGCTTTTGATGGTTGACCCCAGGTATTTAAACTCATCTACCTTCACTATCTTTCTTCCTTGCAGCTTGACTGTTACACCTGTCTCCCTCTCATTCACACACGTGTATTCTGTCTTACTTCTAATGACTGTCATTCCTCTTCTCTATAGCGTACACCCCTATTCTCACAATGTTGTCTGAAAAAAAATCCCATTCCACAAAGACTCCTGCCTGACCTCATCTGTTAACCTGCCCATCACCGCTGCAAACAAGCTGCGCCTTCCGGCCTTATCCATAATTCTCCATCAACACTCTCAAAGCAAACATTGCATCTGTAGCGCTCTTTCTTGGCATAGCTTATCAAAACACAGCAATAAGATGAATTAAACAATTGGCTGTATTTTCCAGTAAGACTTAATATCAGTCTGTACATTTGCAAAAGCATCTCTGTAGTCTCAACTGGTCAGTTATTTGGTGTGTACTTGTATCTGACCAATTTTCATTGGTTGGACAATTGCTGTTAGTACATCCATAGGGGAAAAGCGCTATATCAATAGCCTTTCGATCTTTATAGCCTCCCGTAATTTTTTACATCAGAGGGACAGACTACCTGTAAAAAAACACCACCATGTTTTTGCCACCAAGGACTTCAGAGATAGCTACAAGCTAAATTACAACACATCAATGAATTTGCTAGTATGGCTGCATTTGCTTAAGACAGATGATTAAAAAGTCAAGTGTAAGTGCATATCAGTTATATGACAACACACACAGTGTGCAGTCACAACTACACCAGGCTTCAGCATCTGACCCAAGGAGCAACCCAAACAAAGCTGGATGTCCCTCTCACATAAGTATAAAAGTGCCTCAGTATCTGTTGTTATGATTTCAGTTTGAAATAACAAGGTTTACAGTGTTTCAGTGTGCTGCATACACTGACTTTTCACATCTGTATAATTAATTTAGTCTAGAAAGCATAACAGGCAGAGTGCATGATACACTTGATGGCACATTTTGTTTTCTGCAGATAAAATTAATCCTCTCTAACCCTCCATCGCCTGGGAACAATTGACTGCTTAAAGGCATCATTTCAGGCAACCAAGACTTTGGTTGGTTGACAACAACCCCAAGAAAAAGTAATGAAACGATCTGTCTGACCTTCAATGTAAACCTCAGCTGAAGTATTATCTGCTCCGAGACTGTTGGAAGCCACACAGGTGTAACGTCCTGTGTCGTCCTCAAAGGCTTCAGCAATCACCAGTGTGTGCAGGTCACCATCCCTCCAGATTTGTATGTCAGGAGAGTTGTGCAGCTCACGGCCTTCACAGAACCACCTAAAGGAAGAAATACAAGACAACTTTGATTACCACAACATGTTATAGTAATAATTCATGAGGTGCCTATATTAAAATCATTTTTAAGATCTTGTTTGCCTTTGGTCTGTTTAGGGGTCTCCACAGCAGATCATCTGTCTCCATCTCACCCTTTCTTTAGCATCCTTCTCTGTCTCACCAACCCTCTGCATGTCCTCCTTCACTAAATCTATGAATCTTCTCTCTGGGTTTCCTCTTTTCGTCCTGCCTTTTTAAAGACATTCCTATTCCTATTCTAAAAGGAGGTCCTGCTCAAAACGAATTACACTAATAGTATGCCATTTACTTACACAAACAGGTTCCTTAGTAGACTTTGCAACACACAACAGCTCCATATTTTTAATGTTGGACTCCACAAGAGTATGATTGCGTTGATCACAGCTCGAAAAATCCTTATTTATCTTATACTGGAGTTTGGCGCTGCTCTTATCTATAACAAGCCATTTAGCCTAATGGGAAGGGAAGGGAGCCTAACTTAGAGCAGTCTGAAGCCAGAGTATTTGGTTTACAGGGTTTACTCTTACATAAACTGACCTAATTTTTTTTTAGACTTTGGTTATATTTAAAATTATACTTCACCACTGTAACAGTATATATGACAGAAAATAAAGAAAACCATAACAGACCCCCACCCCCACCCCTTTTTATGGAAACTTAAAAAGAAGCCTATATTATAGACTCGTTTGACTCATAACAAAAATTTATGTCTTGTCTATCTGACAAGAAAAAGCCACAACTCATCCTGTCAAATACAAAAACTTAAATACACCTCTTCCAAATATGATGGAGGCCTGCCAAATAAATTCACATTAACATCTACTCATTCACAGACACACACACACACATACCAGGCATGTCTAAGTTTCCATATCTGCCAATTGAGGCACGAACAAGACGCCGTGTTACGGGAAGCAGAAACACCCTTTTCCCCTTTCCAATCAGAAGCCTGTGTGTCTGGATGGGCGCCTGGGCTCTGCACCACCTCCTTGGGGTTTTGCTAACACAGACTTTGTTCCCTGATCTGGGACCAAGGAGGGATGAGAGAGTCCACCACACAACCAGCTTCATTCGTCTCATCACTCTTCACAGGGTTATGATTAAAGCAGACCCCCCTCTTCTACCAGCCCTATGTTACCACATCAAATAGAGGATCAAACAGCAGGAATCAAATCAACCATCTCCTACAAAATACACATATACAAGTCCTGGCTTCAAATGCCTCGATTTGTGGGGGAGATCTATCTGCACTTGTATCCCTGGGTGTCTTAGTTTTAAGGTATTTTAAAAAGAGGACATCAGCACACTTCATCAGCACCATACTAAAAGAAAGTTGTCCATCTTCTATTCAGATATTCACCTCTGAATTGACAGGGGGAGGGTTGGAATTCCCAAAATGCCAGAAGAACGAACAGCTGTTATGTTCCTCAAGAGCCCAGACCTGAGAACATTCCTACTATCTGGGAGAGCTGCGTAAAAATTCCTGACATCCTGCTGCGCGGCCGTTACATGATTTTATATACCCTGGTGTGTCAGTCAAACATCAGGCCAACTCCTCTTCCAGAAAACAATCAATCAGCCAAAATATCCAGACAACACTTCATACTCGGGGATTTACACCTGGGAGACTGGGTGCGGGTGTGGGAGGCAAGCGGAGAAAGTGTATGAATGGCACGTACAGAAAGAGAAGGTGAATGAGCATGAGTCAGGTGGGGTCGGATAAGAAAAATTATACGCCCTGTCATGACTGAGACACATCACACTCAGCAGTTCATCAGGATCAGAGACCGACTGAGCACTGCAGAGCTTTGTCACCCTGTCTCAGCTTTCTCAGCCTTTAACAGCAACCACCTTCATAGACTGATAAAAGTATTTTTGGAAAATCTGCCTTATTTATCCTATTACAGCTCATTTTAAACATGACCAGAGCTTTAAAAAATCTGGTTTGCATAATCTCTAAAACCTAAAAGCTCTGACTATGGACAGTTTTTTCTACTCTTGGCTCTGCATGATGTCAAGAGATGGATGTAGCTGGGGCTGCCTTAAACTTGCATTCTTTTTGATAGTCAGCAGGAGGCGTCTCTTCTGGCTGCCAAACGACTTCAGCTGCATTAAGTCTATAGAAAAATGGTCCTAGTCTCCCTTGGCCTATGACCTCGGTAAACACTTTCGTGATGAGTTTACAGGCTCAGTCATTAGTTTTAGGTCATACTAGTCAAACAGCAAGTTAATATTGTAAATTATGATCTTCATTAGAGTCAGAAATAAGGATCATTCAGTGTATGTTCACTGGATGAGAATACAGTGTCCTTCCTCATCTTATCAGACTTTAAAGCGCTAAGATGCTGTGCTTTACCCACATTTTATGTACAGTCACTGGTTTCAGACATCGAAACCATGACCTCGATGAACTTGAGGGCTACACCAATGGCAAGTCTATAATAGATAAGGATTGTTTTGAAAATGTGACTCAAAGCTTATCTATAATAAAAATAAGGAGATGGAAATTACCATTACGTAGTATATATCCCCTCTCTGAGACAAAGGAAGCTGGGTAGCCAGACACCAGTGTGTTAAATGATACAAAACAGACAATGTGGAATGACAGTAATGAAGAGCTACTTAAGGCAATAACACATTATCCACTGGTGTGTCAACCCTTGAAGCAACAAAGACAAGGAGTCATCTACCACATTTCAGACAGCTAAAACCCAGACAGAAAAAGGCTGGGATGACACTGGATCCAACTTTGTTATATAACACAATCTGAATTCTCAAAATCTAATTCAAAATTGACAGCAGCCTGTGACTGAGAGTAAAAACTTGACATTTTTGAGCAAACCAATATGTCTGTGTGGTTTTGAAATCCATTTTCCCGGATTATAACCAGGCAGAGAAAAGGGAAAACAACTTGTCTGTGTGACTGCAGTGTCTGCTGGGGATTTGCTTGGCTGCTTAGACCTCACTACTTTCTTTTAAGTCACTTGCCGTATTAATAAAAAATGGTTCACAATGGACTTTGCAGCCATATGCACTACATCTGCAGATTGCACAATACAAATCCCCTTCAGTATAGGAAAATCACTTGGGCATTTCTCGAGTGCCGTTAAATTAAACACACACAGGAAAGGGCTTGATGTAACACATGACATCATTAAAGTAATGACTATGGTTTTTGTGATGGAGGATATTAAAGCTGTCAGAGGCAGTGTAAGTGAGCATTTTGTGCATGAGTGTAACTATAGTGAACAGAGGCCAGCAAACAACGGGGGGATAGGTTTCCCACAGGGTGGCCTGACTCCATCCAGACGTTTCCACGCAGCAACATGTGTGAAGCGAAATGAAAAAGCAGAATTGCAATTAAAGCATTTATGATATTAGTGGTCTTAAGGGGGGGGTTGCCTATAGTAGTTTTACTTCACAGGGGTCTCTCCTTAAATTTAAATCACAGGCCATGTACACAGTAGACAAATGGAAATGGAAATTTGTTCAGACACACAGTTCTGACAAATCACAGAGCAAGGCAGGACTCATCAGAGCATAAACTGGGAAGCCAAGACCATCCCCAACAAGCACAACAATAAAAACCCTTATTAATCAACCTTAATGATCTACCATTATGCATAATTACTAAGTAAACTCATTTAGAGACAGACGGTAATGTTTATTTAATCCCCTCTCTATTTCTGTGGAATGTGCTGAGCATCATGATAGGCCTAAACAGCATGGGGCTGGGGGGGGAAGAGGACTTTGTTGAGTCCCATGCAGCAGTGCAGCACGCACAGAACAAACTGAGCTACCAGCAGCCTGATTTGGAGGGGAAGCAGGGTGTGTTAAAGAAAGCTGAGTGAAGGTAGAAATTTCTTGGCAGAGTGCAGATTTAACACCCATTTCCTCTTAACACAATACTATTACAAAACACAAATATTCAGAACATGCATATAAAATAGCTGAGAATGAATGGGCTTTACGAGCAACGCCTCACCTCTTCATTCACCCCCCTCCACCCAAGGGCGCCCAGCCAAGAGGGTGATTAAACAACCCACCATCACCATCAAACAGCCTGTCACCAACTCTCTGAACAATGATAGCATGTGAGAAAGCAATTATACAGATTTCAGTGAAGACAATTGAGGCCAGATGATGGCTCGAATAGCTCTGGGTGCTTTCTGTGCTAACTTAGCTCCATACAGAAGAAGAGAGCATTCCATATGACAGGCCAAACCAGAGGCTGTTGCCCTGGCCTCGATAATGCGTGCTGAGGGCCACACTCTCCTCGTCTGACCCTGTTGTTATTTGCCTCTGTTGATGGAAAATTTTATGAAGCAAAGCTCAGTTTCACCACAAACCCAGACAGATGAAGGCCAGAGCGCAGAGGGAAGAGAAAAAAGAGAGGAGGAGGAGGGTTCAATCACTAAGATGACCTTGGCAAAGATGAAGGAATGGCCAGCATGCAAAATGCACACAAGTCATTCATCAATAGATTTAGAGTATAAGGCATGGGCAGACTACTTCCTGAGTTGTTTTTCTATTCCTTCAAGCTTGGCTCTCAGTGTTACGTTTCAAGCCTATAGACCACAAAATTCAGCCAAAGTTCAACTGGACAAGAAGAGCGGCATCCGGGCTGTCTTTATCCTTAATTACAAACTACAATAGAGGTCAGCTGAAACTACCCACACTATAGCAAGCAGTGTTGGTTTTATTATCCTCGACAGACAAACCTCCCAGTTTATGCAAACACTACATAGAAAGCATACTGGGTTTCCTCTCCTCACGGATGCCGACTGAAACCAACAATCAATCCAGATTTAAAGCTCCCAGTCAAAAGGCCAAAAGCACAACCTCCATAAATCAAGAATATTTCCACCACAGTACTCCTTAATACTTTAAATGATAAGATTCTCACATAAGGCATCATTTAGCCGCGCCTCCAGTAGCAGTTTGTACTTCCGGCAGTTTATTTTACCTAATGAATGAAATATTCAACCAACTTGATTTCTGGACCTTTCAAAAGTTTTGACATCTTTCATTGATAATTTTAAAAAAAATAGTTATGTGTGAGTTAGAAAAATTGTTTTAGTTGTTCCCTAATTACTTTATAAAGACTTGGGAGCACAATTCAATAAAAATGAAAATTACTTAATTCTGATTGTGTAGGGTTAGCGTTGGAGTTCTAAGCCATTCTAAGCCATCATCACAGATGATGGCTTAGAATTGAGAGTGTTAAAGCTTGACTCAAAGCTGTAATTGTTCAGACATTTTAACCATACCAACAGGATCGCATTCATCTTATAATTTATTGAATGCAGTAGTAGATCTTACCAGTCTTATCGCTGGTTTTCCCACCACTTTGGTGCAGGGTGAAACACTCCAACAATTACATTGATATCAAATGTCATTGTCCACAGAGATTAAATCCTACCAGTTTTATTTAATATCAGATTTGTCCTCTTGCATCACCTGTAAGTTGACAGCTTTGGTTTTTAGGTCAGTTTATCACAACTACTATTTGATGGATTGATATCTTGATCCATGCTCAATCATCGAGGTAAGTAAATCCCGAAAGGTTGATTCTGTTCATCTGGACGTAGCGTTTTCAGTGGGAGAAATGTTTTGTCACTCATCCAAGTGACTTCTTCAGTCTCAGCTGACTGCAGGTTTCCCCAACCTTATAAACAGAAACCAAACAACCTCTGGCAAAGCGAATAGCACAACACAGAAGAGCTAACTCGTCAGGCCAGGACTCCGGAGTCTATTTACAACTACAGGCCAGTGGACACTCTTTCAATAATGAGGATGTACACACCCTGGACAGGGAGGAACGCTGGTTTGAGTGGGGAGTGAAGGAGGCCGTTTACGTGAAAAGGGAAAGACCATCTCTGAATCGAGGAGGGGGCCTAAGGGTACATCTTTCACCATCCTACAATGCTGTGATTGCAGCCATTTCCCAACTCTGTGAATGGTACTCGTGGCCATTGATCAATGATCAATGGGCTTTGATAAGTCATTGCTGATCAATAGTCATGACAATTTGCATATTAATGATCAAGGAACTAACCTCACAGTCCATTGTTCATTCAGTGGGCTGGTTTCAGTCATTGTGAAAATGTACTGTTTATAAGATTGGGGAAACCTGCAGTCAGCTGAAACTTAAGAAGTCACTTGGATGAGGGCTGATACGTTTCTCCCACTGAAAACACTATGTCCAGATGAACAGAATCAACCTTTTCGGATGCGTTGATATTTTTCCCCAACAAAAAACGTTCTTTTTTAAAAAATTCTAAATTAGGATCTACAGAGTAACAAAAAAATGGACTATTGATGTGTAAAGTAATTGTGATGACATTAGACTCCGTAAACTGAGTACTTTGATAGCATCTCCATTTTGACTTGTACTTTGTAGACCGTCCCTGCACATAGCTGTCTGCATAGAGACCAGCGCTATTCATCTAGCTTGAAGGATGATTTGTAGTTGTCCGATTTAATATGGTTGGAAGAACTGCTCTTTTTTTTTTTTTTTTTTAAAGCAGTTCTTATATGATTTATTGATTCTGGAAGCTCAAATTGGTGAAACTCTTGCCATCTTTACCAAAGTCTACAACTTTGTGTCACACCCATGTGACGGGTTACACGTATCACTCAATTTTCTTTTATTGTATTTTGGCGGTAAGGACAGCTTGAGAGGTGAAGCAACAGCTAAAACCGCGATCAGCTAACTGGTCTGCCTCCACACACCTTGAATCTGGTTATTTGCTGCCCGACAGGTGTGTTGAAATTGCAAGTAGACTGTGTTTCATAGACAATCTGGCAACTTGAGTAACACTAGACAAATATAAAACATGTGGATATGCATGTGCATGTATTCCAGTTATTCATTATAAAGTTTGAGGTTTGTGCAAATTACAGGACTTTCCCAGGAAAACAGCAAAAAGGGGAGGGTGCCGGGAGACGGTCTTAAAATGTGGGAGAAACCTAGAAAAACTGGGACTGTGAGCTTATCATCATAGTATTGTTGCTATGAGAGTGTTAACATACGGTACTCAAGTTAGCATTTAGCTAGCTAGGTATAACCCTACAGTGCAGCTGGCATAGTTATATACTGTTAATCCTGTTTAAAGAAAAATCAAAACCTTAGAGACATTCTTTATCTTTCCTCATCTAAAATAGGATTTAGCATCTTTCAGCTCATTGTGTTGGGCCAAGTGACAGTTTTAAGCTAAAGTGCTCTGGAGAACTTACTGTATCACCCCAGTATCAAGAACTTGCCAACTAGCTGATTAATAATTGATTTATTGATGTTGTTCTGCCAGAGGTGTCTTCCTATTGAATGGGAGCTCTTCCTCCCCACTGTTGCAGGTACCTTGAGAGGGCTGTTGTTCTGAATTGGTGCTATATAGATAAATATTAATAAACTGAACTGAATTAAGTTAACATTAACGCTAGCACCTTATTGCAGTGACCAATGTGTGAGAATGAAGCATGTTGTATAAAGTAAATAAAAGTAAATCAAATGTACTGATCATGTAAATACTTATGCGAGGCCATAACTTGTGAAATATTTATTCAGTTTATTGTTGGAGCGCTATTTTCAAGTAGTCAAAAAAAGTGTTTGTATATAATTGAAGCTCACAAGGAGGCAATAATTTTAAATGACATTCAGATTTGTTAAAGGATTTCTCAGAATCTCAGTGTTTATGCTTTAGTCAAAGCCAAAGTAAATGATCTTTTTCTATCTTGCAGCCTTTTTGTTTGAGTATTGTCATCTGGACTAAAAAATAAGCACAACAGCTCAGTTTAAATGTTTTCCTGCGTGACGGAAGAACATGCATGTCTTGATTAAAGATGGTACATGGAGAAACCGAGCTTAACAAAGAAGCAGAAGGCCTCTGTTGATGGAGCCTGGTTAATGATGGCACAGCATCACGGGTCAAAGTTCACTGGAATATTCCAGCTAGAAGACAGCTGCAGTTGACAGTCAAAGCTCTGACCGGATGAAACGAAAGGATATTTTTCTCCAAAGAATTTTAACCAAGTCCATTAACTGGCACTGTCCACTGCAAGAGAGCAGAGCTCAGTGTCGCTGTGCCAAGCAAGCAAATGGTTCAGTCTGAATCATCATTGTGAAATTCATACTGTGGGTAGCAGAAATAATAGATACTGAATGCTAACTGCATTTGTCAGTGCAGTAATTAATTGTTATAGTGACTGACGCGTGTGTCTGTTTGTGCGTGTTTACACATTCAGCTGAAATAGTGACGGACATGTGCAGCAGCTGAGCTACAAATGCACACACCTCAGCACTCAGGGGGATATCCCCCTCCTCATACCCACACACATACACATACTTACACATACTAACACATATTCCATCTAATTTCTTAAAGCGAGTAGTGTCATTAGAAAAAAATATGGATTGATATACATATGGATTCATTTATTCACTCATTCACATACAAAATACGCAGTTTATCATGTGTTGTTTCAGAACGCTACATTACTATTTTATTCAGTAAAAAGTTAGAAGTGTTCATCTAGAAAACCCAAATCCTTGATGAGTTATTTACGCTTATTACAGTGATGTTCAATGAGGCTGCAGATTAAATCAAAGAAATTCATCACACAAGCTTGACTTCCATTTAATTATAGCGACAGATGGCATCAAGGTTGTTTTTCAAACTTACCTGAGCTGCTGTGCTGTTCCCAGTTAGATAAATCAAACTTACTCAGATTCCCTTGATCTTGAAGTTTTCACACAGAGCTTCTCCTCCTGACAGCGTGACACACACTGACACTCTCACACCAGGACAGCCACTCTGAGTCACACAGCCATACAGACACACACACACACACAACACTCGGGCTGAGCGGAGGGCTGAGAGGGAGGGAGCAGCCCAGGCTGCCAAATTCCACACAAGACAGAAGAGCAGAAAAAATACATTTAAGACTCATTTAAAACACAAAAACTGCTTCACAGCTGGCCACATTGAATTCATTCATATAATTCCAGTGGTTGGTTGCAATGTCTCCATGTTTTTGTGTTCTCTACAGCAAGGATAAATCCTACCCAAACCAATCAAACTCTGCCACTCTAAAGCCTTCAAAGCTGGATGCAGGTAAACTTCCTCTGATGAGAAACATTTTGTGGCCTAAAAGGATTTTAACAAGTAAACCCAGACTTTTTTGTTGTGTATTTCTGGACTCTGTCACCCAAACAAAGAGCAAAAACTTCTGCTCCTATACAGATCCCGGCCACAGTCTGCTGACCATCAAAAACACCACAGAGAGCACTGGGTTTAAGCCAAATGACACTGCCACCATGGAAACCTCTATGCCTCTGATCTGTGACTGCAGGAAGAGGGATATCATCAAAATAAAAGATGACAGTGCTACAATACACACTACATTGTGTCCCAAAGAGAGAAGCCACTAACTATACTGACCATTACTTAATAAATCCCACATGCCAGAACTAAGTAGGCCACTTAAAAAGCCTAGTTAGGCCTGAACAAAAATAACTTGGATAAGTGAGGATCCAAATAGACCACTTTGAGTTGGCATCACCTGGTAAGTACAGGACAGATGGCTGTGGCTACTGCGAGCAGTGTGGGTACGTCATGATTTGTACACACCCATGCAGACACATACACACAATGAGACCATAATAATCTCAAATGCTCCTAGCTTCAAATTCACCTAGTTCGGCAGACATAAATGTGGTACTGGTGGTTTGTTTAGAGTCAGCAGATTTATGTCTGATGCACTATCCACGGCAGAATGAAAGGGTGCGGTGTGTTTCGCTCTCTGCGGGGGCTCCGCTCAGGCTTCAAGGCAGGCTGAAGTTGCGATATTTTGGTCGCTGCCAGAAAGAGCCTACCAGTAGGACGTGGCAGGTGGGCTTGTTTGTGGTGCTTCTTACTAAGGTGGTCTGCTCCTTGCATGTTTACATATGAAATTTTACCAGATTACATACAAATATACAATGAAAAGAACCTTGCCGGGAGACGGCATATATATAAATATATCTTGTCAACTGTATAGTATCAGTATTTTCATATTAGAAAGGTTTTCTAGTGGTTTCTACAGTTGTAAAAGCAAGACAGAAGACTAGAGCCTTTAGCTGTCAGGCTCCTCGGTTTGGGTTCACGAGACAGTCACCCTTTCTGTACTTAAGGGAACATACTAGCAACTCATGATGTAGACGGACACAGTAGAGATTCACAACAGTTTCAGAATGGTGCGAAACAGTGCACATGCAGCACCCGTATATCTGGACAAGAGGAAAAAAAGCTTTTTAAATTACATTTTGGGACAAAATTGCTTAAGTTTTGAAACAGTTTTTATTAGACTTGAGAGATACTAATCTAAACATTTAATGTCCCAGTAACTACTGAAACTAAAGATATGAATTTCTCACCATTCATTTAGACAGGGGTTTCAAAATAACTGCCCAAACTCAGTCCAAAATAGCTACTAGTTTACAAAAGTTGCTTCTGGAAAGACTGTGGTAATAGCTAGGGCTGGATTAGCTGACTCAAAACCATCTCCTAGTTATGCTGCTATAGACACAGGTAGCTTTATCTAACCCTTAACTTAAAGCAAATGGTGTTTTTTCCAAGGTTTTTGGATTAATGTAGAAAATAAACCTTTAAGGGAGACAAAAGCTTATGACATGTAGAGCTTTTAAAATTAAAATAACTTTCACAAACTGACACAACTGCTTTGCTACAAGAAGTTCCAACTTCAACGCAACAGGGTTGTATGACTTCAATGTCGCCATCACAGTTTAACTTTTAGCACTTTCAACAGCAAAAATGAGATGTGAAGGAACTAAAAGCCCCAAAAAGTATGTTCATATATGGGTCTTAGGACTCATTCCTGATCTACTCTAGTCTGCTAGAAGACCTCCCATGATGTACTAAGCATCTCCATCCTGCTCGCCTCTCTTTTACTCCCCATGGATTTATATGCAGGAATTTCACACGATTAGTTTTTTGTCATTTCTCTCTCGTAGTCTGTCTGACCCTTCGTACCCCAAGTTGTTTTTTTCCTCGCTCATTGGTATCACTGAGCTTCACTCTATGATGCTGTAGCATCGCTACTTTACGATTTACAGCACCTTGAGGTAACAGTTATTGTGATTTGGCATTATATAAGTAAAACTGAAAGAACTGAATGTCCTGTCTCTCTTGCACACACTGTCATTATGTGGTTTGTGAAGGAACTTGTTCTAATTTGTAGTGATAAAACCTGAAAAGCACCGTACTTCCCCCTAAGTGACTATAAAACCTGGGTTAATGAGAAGAACGGGTTTTACAGTCTCTGGATGCTCCCATTAATTACTGCGTATCTGACAATAGCCCTCGCAGACCCACTGCTATTGCCCTCCTGTATAGATGGCAAGAAATTTACAAAATTAAGTCAACAGCATATCAGGCTGTATTTATAAACATCATATTATAAATCTTACATTATAAACATACAAACACATGTTAACAATGACACAAGGAAAAGCTTTCACACAAATCAGCAAATGCTAAATAATTTCCCATTCCTACCACAAACAACCAAACATGCATATGCATTAAATCAGAGACTCACTTACACATAACGTCCTGTTTAAAAAGGTCTTGAAAGGGTCAGTTGACATCACAAAAATGGAGGCCATGCTGCCATGGCAACTCCTGTTTTCGCTCCAAGGAGACCAAATGACACTAACAAAAACAGAGGCTATGTCCTCTAATGATGTCATACTGTGATTGCAATAAATCGTCCAAACTTTCAAATAAATCCAGTATGAAAACCAACAAAAGTAACTTCCAGAAGAGCCCAAAAATTAAACATATCAGCCATAAAAAATAAATGAGTACACATATTTCAGGAGCAGCATGTTGCCTGTACTTACAGGAAGTGGATCAGATGTCTTAATTGGCCAGTTGTTATTGAGGTTACATATGTTTATGGCTTTTTCACATTTTTTTCTAAAACTAGTTGTGGGTTAAAGTGACTTTAATTATGACTGGTGTGGTTCGGGAATTTAGGAAGTTAAGCAAATTCTTTTCTCATCCGCTGACACCTATGGGAGTGCTTCTGTTGGTGCCTGTGCCATTCTAAATTTCATTGATTTACAGAAGTCCTTTCATAACCACAATTACTTATCTCCAGCATCTGAGTAATTTCCATTAAAGGCAAAGCACGCAGTAGCCTGTGTCAGCACTAATTTTGGTATGTATCATACATTTCTGGGAACAACCATTAGATATAGTTAATACCATATTCAAACAACACTGAGCAGATGTGTTGTCATATG
The DNA here is from genome assembly GCA_015106755.1 of Etia nguti. Lineage (NCBI taxonomy): Eukaryota > Metazoa > Chordata > Actinopteri > Cichliformes > Cichlidae > Etia > Etia nguti. Next base: position 3,511 of record VUQG01006172.1, on the reverse strand, counting down.
TGTGGTTAAACAATGAGTCACCTACTGCAGTATCTAATGCCCCCACAGCAGCACTGTGAGATGGGCCATAGAAAGTATAAGATGGATGTAGCTCCTCAGTCTGAAAAGTGGACCCAGTGTGGAAGTGCATTAACCCCGCATTGTTTTTAATAGCCAGCGGGAGGCAACTTAAGATTGTATAGAAGCCCTCAGCTCACTTTCTCTATGACCTCAGTAAACACTTTCTGTGAGAATTTATGGGCTTAGTTGTTAGAATCAGGTCATATTGAATAAAACAAAGTTAATTTTGCAAATTATGGCTCTACTTAGTGTCCAGAAAGACAAAAAGGCAGGGGTGCTTTACAGTTTATGCTGGTTTCCAAATCAAATCCAACCCTTGCTTGTCATTTCTTTTTTAAAACACCAATGGACTCTGATAACCAGCGGGTGACATGATTCTGGTTACTGCCAGCTTTTAAATTCAGTCTATAATATGGGCTAGGAACCCCTCTGGGAACACTACCTTTCAAGTTCAAATATACATGTTTGAATTAATGTTAAGTTAGATTTGGACTGTTGTCATTAATCAGTTAATTATGATTAGGCCCCAGTCACACAGGCCTAAAGACTGACTAGTAACCCCCTTGCCAGGGAAAAATGTATATTCTCTGACCTGTTTTTCAAAGTTTATTGTTATTTCTATGGTTGCTAACAGATTGCCAAAATCACCTGTAGTTGGCACAGATGGATGCCCACTGGTCTGCAAAAAAACTGTCAACTACTCACTAACAGCCCTTTTCCTTGGACTTGGCTTTCAAAGAAGCACACACAGCTGATGGGCCTTTTCTTGACCCAGTCTGCGGTGGCAGATCGTGTGGAGTGGAGAGTGAAGACCCAAAAGCGGATATTTGGAGGCAAAACTGGGTTTTAACAAAAAGCTGACTGTTTATTAAGGCTGCATGAAAGCAAAAAGAGACTAAGGTAATGCTAACTAAACTGGGCAAAACTAACACTAAGAACATGGAGTGTGGATGGGAGGACATGGAGGGAGATCTGACAAAGGACGGAGGAAGACTGAGACGATGTGTACACTGAGGGGTGATAAGGGAAGTGGAAACACATGGGAACACAGCAGGAATGAATTAGACGTAACGAGACAGGGGTAGCAAAACTACACACTGAACACAAGACGGGAGACTGTCAAACTAAGACAGGAAGTACAAACACTGAGACCATGGCTAAGACCTGTGAACTTGACACAAGGACAGGAACAAGGGAACAGCTAAGGGAGACGAAATACAGAGAGAGGAAGAGTGAGGGAAAGAGGAACACACACACAGAGAGAGAGGGAGAGAGCGATGAAAAAGGACACACAGAGAGAGGGAGAGGGAGCAAGAGACAAGATGGGCTGGGGAGACTACGGAGCCCCTAAAGATAGAACACAGAGACGAAGACTAAGACAGACGGGACAAACTTAAGCATGCATAGTTCAGGTTCAGGTTTATTCATTTATATAGCACATTTACAAACAACAGGGTTGATCAAAGTGCTTAACAATCAGCAAAAAAGCAAGAGATTAAAAGTTAACAAACAAACAACAAACACACCAACAAACAGTAGTTTGTTGGTGTGTTCAAATGGGTTTGAAATAGTTCAAACCCATTTTGTATGGCTATGTATCAAAATGGCTATAGTCATCTTTTATACTTTCTATAACTTTAACCCAGAGATTGCAAATCTTTTTTACAATGTTAATTACTTGTTTCAACTGTTTATTCAGACAAAAACATGTATTAGACATACAAGCATCTAACAGTTTCAAACTTTTTTTACGTAGCTTTTTAAGCTGCTTAGACATACTTGTTTAAAGTAATTTCAAGAGTCTTTTCTTTATTTTTAATTATTATCTTTTTGCATATTTATTTATTTTGGGTGTCTGTTTTTTTTTTTTTTTTCACTTTTATTTTTTTTTTTTTTTTTTTTTTTTTGTTTATG
>VUQG01006167.1:25519-41684 GCA_015106755.1 Etia nguti | reverse complement strand
AGGTTTCCCTCACTCTGTCAGATCTAAAATGAGCCAACACAATGAAACACAAAGTGTTGCATTGTTGCTCTCATCTCACATCTGCAGCACCACATGTCAGCAAAGATACAGAACCCCCAGTTTAAATCCTTGACTGCTAGCCACAGCATGAAATATTTACCACAAGAACATGAAGGCAGCAGTCACTATAAAGATTTGGAGAAGGGGCAACAGCAACAACACTAAACTGCTTTATGCTTAAAGCCACTACACGCATACATCTAAAGATTACGCTTAATAAAATAAATACGAGATGATGTCATGTGTTTGTGCATATTTGCTGTATGTGCTGTATCAGGACCTATAATTTTTGCCTGAAAATGTTTCCTTTTTCTACTCACATACACAGAAAATAAGCTTCGTGATTTCCTTTTCCTTATGTGCTTTCTATTCTCCCCTTCCCTTTCGATGTTCTATTTTAGTACTTAAAGAGAAAAGCAATACACAAAAGCACACACAGAAACACACTCCTAATCCAGTAAATACACATACAAATAGGGAATCCACATGAAAAAGCAAAATTCTACCGGACCTGGCCAACGGTGTGTAATGATGTGCTCATTTTGAATAAGCTGCTATGTTTGACGAAGCTGCTGCAGAAAAAAGGCAGGTAATAATGTTGAGACAGTGGCACACACAATTATTAGTTATATAAGGGATTTTTTGTAGCATTTTTCTTTTAGCATTTGTTTTCACAATTTATATTTGTTTCATTTTTTTATTTGTACTTGGATTCTTGTGAATGTTTGTAGTGGAGTCGCTGCAAGATTCTGGTTTCCTCCTGAATGTAGTCACATTGTTGGATCTACAGGAGTTTAATATTGCACAGAAAAGCACATGGTGCTACATGTGATTTTGTAAAGAAGGCTGGGTAGTGCATTTTAATGGCTGCCTATAGTTATTGACTGAGCAGCTTCTAATACATGACTGTGAGCTCCATGCAGTTAGTCTTCACAACACGCAGTCCTTATTAAATATGGATTCTAAGTTGCACTGAATCTCTCGGGAGACTTGGCCTGTTTAGTTCAAAGTAAGGTCTGTTAGAGTTTTTTTAATACTTATTACTCAATGAAATTATCCAGATGATTACTAGATTATTATTGTATTGAGAATCTGCTGCTGCAGCAATAGTCAGGAGCAAACAAATTATGACGAGAGCATTGATTCATTTGCCACTAAAAATCCTTCTGTGTTTCACATTTCAATGAAGAGAAGCCAGTGTTGCTTACTACGTGTGAACCCAGCATGCTATGAATCTTCAGCGTATCGTTATGCTGTTCGCATTCTTCAGATACTGATTCAGACCAGGGCACTAGGCTATGAAATATCTCTTATAATGTGAAAAAGATGGCTGACTAGATGTAGATAGATCAACGAAGATGGCAGGATGCTGTCGCATTTGTTAATTTACAGAGCTGGTCTGTGTGTATTGTAATGGAAGGCTGTCATTTTACTTAACACCCTACGCAAAACTAGATGGAGGGATTGTGTCTCTGTGACTTCTAAGAAGGTATTTCAACTTTTTTGTTGACAGAAGACCAGAAGACACCGATAAAGCCAAAACCAACAATAGGAAGTGCTCTGTGTAGCCAAGACCTGGTACATCTTAGTCCTCAGCTTTCACTTCCTTATTAATTAAACACACACAGACACAGACACAAACACACACATACATATTAGTGAGTCACACTCTTGGATTGATGATTGAGCACTGTAGTCATTTTGAATCAATTCCTTAATTACCCTCCTGCTGCTCTAACAACTCACTAATACCAAATGTATATCAGTCTACAGCTGAACAAAGATGCAAAAAATATAACTATTTTTTGAAAAGTGTTTGCTATAAACTTTAAAATCAGCTGGTTAGTAAATTAGCCTTTAAAAATAAAACTCAAATTGTTCATTTGCTAGCTGTTTTTAAAGATCCACCCATCATCCATCCATCCACCTGTCATATCCCACCTGTCACAAGGCAAGAGTTGCACCCTGGGCTAGTCTGCCAGGCCTAAAGCAGAAGAGACTTACGCCATTCACAACTACAGCCAATTCAACAATTAACCTATGCATGACTTTGGAATTTGAGAAGAAGCTGATAGGAAACCATGAAGGCCCAGGCTGGACATGCAAATTCCACAAAGAAACGCCCCACATGGCACTTTGGGATCAAACCCTCTTGCTGTGAGGCGACAGTGCTAACCACTGAGCCACTGTGATTAAAGGTATTAATTAAAGTTGTTATTAAAGAAACTATTAAAGGGGTGGCGGTGGCTCAGGAGATAGAGCAGGTTGTCCATCAATTGGAAGTTCAATGGTTTGTTCCCCAGCTACTCCACTGCTTGCTGAAGTATCTGTGGGCAAGATACTGAAGCCCTGTTGCCACTGATGTATTCAGCGATGGAATAAAGAAATATATAAAAAATTATCCTCGCCGAAAAGGTGAGAATATACGGAGTGGACAAAGATGTACAGAGCCCTCTACTCATTTTTCTTTATGTGAGCATTATTGGAATACCATTACCTTCCCTTTAATTACCAAATCACTTCTAATTCAAAAACAGTGAGTATCTATTACAGCCTGGACCCAGCACTGAGAAATGGTATTGTCACAGAAAGGGAGCAAATTGCAATCCTCCCTTCCAGATGTATGTTTTGAAATTGCAAAAACCCACCTCCCTCTCTATCCCTACCCCTTCCCTTTTTAGTGATTGAGACTTTATTGATTTTTGGTTCCAGCGCTCATTGCAGGCCAATAAGGTGGATGATTCACTTAGGGGAGGATGATAATTCCCAGTGACACACAGCAGTACCCCGAGGGCTCCAAACTGTCTGGTTGACCATTGGTGTCAAGTGAAAGTGTGCATTACATCTTCTCATTAATCCAATAAAACGCCCACTGTAAGGGGAAAAAAAGCTGTGGATTTTGATGGTTTTGCAGTATTTATGCAAAGAATTATACAGAAATGATTCTATTTATCAAGCTTCAAAGCTTACAGTATGTAAAGCAGGGTGGATAGGTTTTTTAACGTTATATATCTATATATTTATATAAGGTTTAGGTTGGTACGAATATCTGGAATAAATCAGTAGCAGGGGTGTTAGTCCTAGAACATAAATAAGGTAAATGAAAAGAGAGCCAAAGCAGCAAACTACTGCTGAGGTAAGCAGGCATCTTAGTGTCTGCATATTATTGGCTAGAGGTGTCTTCTGTAATATATCATCTTTTTCCTCTGTGCATATTTTCATTTTCCCCTTTTTTTTTTCAAACACTTGCAGCCTTGTTAGCTGAGGGACATATGCGAAACCAATTGAGTCCTTCAGCAGCAGTGGTTTTTGGAATAAGGATATGGATGCCGGTCAAACTGTAGAGCATCTGGCTGCTTTTGGATTGCCCTTATGCATTGGGGCACAGATTGCTGCATACAGCACCTTGTGAGCAGCATCACAAATCAGCTGTCCGAGCAGTGCGTGCTGGAACGGAGAGAGAGATTGAAGATGGAGAGAAAGCGAGGGGAAGGGAGAGCTGAAAGAAGGGGAGGGGGTTCCATTCAGTGAAAGAAAGAGTGAGGAGAGGGAGAGGAGGAGGGGATTGAGAGCAACAGAGGTGGGGGTAGTCACAGCTAGAATGACTGAGAGAGTGTGTGTGTGTGTATAGGAGAACAAGTATTGCTGCAGTGGAAACAGTGCGAAGAGGACTGCAGTTTCTGGTGCTGATGGGAAAGCAGTCGAGGGACATTATTAAGGCACTGTAGCATTAATCCTAAGTGCCTATTTGGTGAATGGGTTTGCCTGTTGTGGAGAACAGGATTACGGAATTACGGTAGTGCTAGGTAAGGATGTATTTTAAAGTCTCTTCTCAGCTCTGCTTGAACACTTCCTTTGTGGAATCTGGAATAGAGTTATGGGCTGGTGGTTGCTGCCGTATTGGAGGATTTTTACCTGCAGCGTCCAACTTCAGCATTTCTTTTTTTGTTCCTTATGCAATAACGCAGGTGCTGTGTGCATGTTACCGATGCATGTGTTCCCAACTTTACTCCGAGCCAATTCCTTGTAAAAGAAATACAGACCGTTCCTGGGTCCTTATCTGCCCCGGGATCTAGCCACAGGACCTTGAGTTTATAAAATTAATGATTTAAAATCAGGGAGTGTTATGTAAAAATTTTTGTAAGGGGACTGTAGCTTTGGCTTATTCTCATTGATCACAGCTCATTTAGCTTGCCTGGTGGATGTTGTACCTCTTTCCTGGAGAGAGTCCAGGAGGCTGCCCTGCTGACAGATGCTCTGCTTGCCCCTTTAGCTACACCGGTATCTCTCATAACCTCCCTAAACACTGAGAAACAGGCAAGTGAAGCCAAAAAAAGCACACTACACACACACACACACACACACACACACAAAGAACAGGTCTGTCCACAATGTAACAAAACAGACACAAGCTCCACTACTCTTTATCTTTTTAGACTGAGCAGTCAGACACAAAAAGAGGCTGACAGTTGTGCTGAGGAGTATAGAGAGAGGGGTGGGGATTTCATAAAGTGCTGCAGGATGCTCTTTTTTTCTGCTGTCTCTCATGGGACATATAGCATAGGCAGCACTGAGGTGACAGTAGCAAGGACGAAACCTATAATGGGCTGCGTGTACTTCTTAATTCCTGATGCTGACTCTTGCAATTCTGACCCTATCATTATCACAGCAGAGTTATTATTAAATCCCATTTAATTAAAATTCTCTTTAACAAATAGACTAAGAATAGCTACGGTATTATTCTGCAGTGTTTTTGAAAGCCAGGAGTTTTGATCCTGCTTTGAAAACAAATTACAAATACAACACAATTTTTACATCATGCACAAAGAGAATTGTTAATTATTAATTCATTATTTATTCTTCCGCCTTGTTCTAAATAACATACGGGGATTTAAACTAGGACTATTTTTTTCCCCTAGTATCTGGTGTTATAATGATCAAAGTCAGTCTATGGCTTGCACATGATCACATGATCATTCACTTCTAAGAAGTTGAGTAAACAAGTACACTGTAGAGAATGTGAGGGATCATATTATATGTTCATGCAGAGCTGTACGTACTCTATCTGTGTATTTACATGTCCAATATCCAGAGTTCAGAGTATTCAAGAGGCTACGTGATACTGAGCATGCTCTGATGATTCTTTTTTTTTTTTGTCAGGCTCTAAAACATTCAGGCAGGCTCATTAAGTTCAAACCTCAGGCAGCCGCTCCCAGTGGCTCTCGCACTAAGAAATACTCTCAGAGTCTCTCATACATAACTAGAAAAATGAGAGGAAGCTTTGAAGTTCACCAATCTTATTTCTTTTTTCTCTTGGCTCCCTACAAGTAGGCAGCTGGTGCCCGAATGCTGGAACTGCTTAAAGAGGAACAGAAAGAAAAGAGGCTTATTCTAACTGTGAAGCCTGTATCCTGTGCTATAGAGTGGTTGTGCCCTCTTTCACCCATATTACTCTTGTTTTCCAACTTACCATAGCTTTGTTAGGTTAAATTGTTTTTCTCCTTAAGCTTATATCTTAAAGTATTCCACAAGCAAAAGCTTGTTTAAAATGATAATGCCAGCCATGTTGGACTCTAAGAATGAGTCAGTGATTTCCTCTCTGACACGTTAACACAACTATCACGGTGATTGCTCAGCTGCCATCAGCTTTTCACTCCAGGTGAGAGCCGAGCCTTTCCAGTTCTGGCCCAAGCCCATGTGATGGTGTGTCGCTGGCAGGCGATGGCAGAGAGATTCAGTGTTAAACGGTTAGACACTGTCACTAGTCACAGCCTCCTGCAGTGCTGACGAGGCAGTTTCACCACTCTTTAATCTTTACAGGGAGAAAAAAAAAACATGCTAGTCATGGTGAAATTTCCAGCAGCTTTCTTTTCTGGCCCCTTAGCTTCATTGGAGGAGACAGTTTGTGATGGTCAGAGAGAGCACAGCACAGAGAAGGGGCATACTTGATGTGGAGAATTAGTGATGTGGCTTTCAGCATGTTTCATCATACTGTTTTGTGTAACACCAACAGTGTTACAGCACAACCTCTGAATTTACCCAGCGATTAGTAGTCTGGAAACTTACATGAATATTGATCAGTTAAGTTTCAAGCAGGTCTACATTACATTACTGAATATATCAACCTGGTTTGGATATATATGTGTGGTTTTTTACTGCATCCAGGAGCAGCAACTGCATTTTAGTTGGAAATCCTTTGGCTTGACATAGCTGGGACCTCCTAAGTAAAATTTTCTTAGTGGATTAGAAAATGGTGGTCTAGTCAGCACAGTGACTCGCACAGCACTCGGTGATCCCAATGTTACCTGTGAGCCATAAGCTGAGCATCTCAGATTTAAAGGCATTGCTTTTGATTTGGCATCAAAGTGGCATTACTTTTTGGACCTACCAAAACTTTTAAAGAAGTGCTATTTGCATTGTTTGCAGTCTTTATGCTAGTCTAGGTAGGTTTATAAGTACTCATTTGCATTATCTATAAATGTGCAGATTTTATTTATTTATTTATTTCAGCCAAGCCACTTCTTCAGAGAAGTCATAGTGAGTAAATCCTTACGTTTAACAGTCTTACTGCCTACGTATGTTCCCTTTTTAACTGTTATTAGATGCGGCCTATCTGCAGTGCTGCAGAAGCCCTCTGCTCCGTCACATTTCCTCTGCACAACCTTACATGCAGATTGGGTCACTGTCTCTGTGACAGAATGATTAATCGACCTATCAGGGGACAGGGAAAGGGGATGTGCTGAGGGGGAGAGGGAGAATGTATGGCAACTGGCAGTAAATGATCCCCGCAGCTCCTCACTCAGCATTCAAACCCTGGCGCCCCCCCACCCTCTCTTTTTTTCAAGGATCCCTCCTGATAATAGCTGAATCACATTCAGCTGCAGGTGAGAATAAGCATTGTTTTATCTACACAAGCAGGTTTGTAAATGAGGCCCTCTGGACCACCCTTTGGATCAGTGCACAACGCGATAGATGAGAAGGAGGCTCTTCTTTAATTCTCTTTAGTGAGATGATCTGCGGAACACCTATTTTTTTTAACATCCTTATCTCAGTCAGTACGTTCACATCATCATCAGGATTTCCAGCATTTTGTTGACATAAAAGTGTAATTCCCCTGCTGACCTCTCTGATGGATGGTCATATTTTAATTCTGTAGATGCTTGTGTTGTTTATGTTTGCAGTCAGAGTGTTGGTGCAGCCCTGAAGCTGTACACAGAGTCCTAGTGTCTCTGTAAATATCCTGTCCTAGATGGCTGCAGTTTCGCTGACTGTATAGCAGATCAGTCACTGAGTGAGTATGCAAATGTCAATCAATCTGCTCTTTGTTGGTGCAGAGTAATGTTTACAACGTTACTGTCCACTTTTAAAAGTGTTTTTCTCTTTTTTATAAGAACGTCAGGTTTTAATATTGTAAGCTTTGCCATCACTTTTTTTTAACAGCAGCTTTTCTAACAGCACTTCCACCAGTATGTGCCACATTCACCCAAACAAGGAGACATAAACACCTTATATGAGAGCTGTTTAACACTGACGTTTGAGCCATGTTAGTTGAGTTCATTGTTTTAATCACTGTTAAATAAAATATAGCATCTGACAGACGCTTGGTACACATAGTGATTTATTGTGGCTAGCAGTTTGAAGGCTCTTGGTCATGAACTGAGGAATCTGGCTCTGGTGCATATTTTACACTGCATGCTGTGTTTTTGGATTTGCAAGTGCTTTTGTCAGACTGTTGGCTGTCTACCATGCGATTGCAAAACAGGGAGTGCTTTAAAACTCCAGTAGGGTACCTTGCAGAAATCTGCCTCTGCCATACAATTAGCAGTTATCTGACTCTGCATGCCTGGTGAAATCTGATAAGTGGACTTTATATGTGATGAACCAGAGATGCAGTAACAGGAAAGACGTAGCTTTACAAGATATACCCATGGAGCCCTGCTAAACTTGGCGTTACAAGTACTGTAGAGCAATACAGAAAACTCTGTTGTTAATACTGTAAATTCAGTGGCATTATAATTGTGTTTTTGAATATACAAATAAATATACACTCACTGCCCACTTTGTTAGGGGCAGCTGTTCAGCCCCTCATTTGCATAAACATCTAATTAACCAACCACAAGGCAGCATTTAGGCATGTAGACATGGCCGGGACTGCTTGCTGAAGTTTAAACCAAGGTTCAGAATGGGGAAGAAAGGTAATTAAAGTGACTTTGAACATGGCGTGTCTTGTAGATGGATGATTCAGAGTATTTCAGAAACTGCTGATCTACTGGATTTTTCCCATACCATCTCTAAGGTTTGCAGAGAATCCCAAACAAGAGAAACTATCCAGTGAGCAGGAGACCACAGTGGGTGCCATACCGGTAAGCTAAGAACTGGAAACTGAGGCTCCAATTTGCACAATGTTGCCTGGTTTGATAAGTATTGATTCTGCTGTAACATCTGAATGGTAGGGTCAGAATTTGGCATAAACAGCATTAATGCATCTATTTGCCCTGCTCTCTATTAACGTTCAGGCTGATGGTGAAGTAAAGGTGTGGTGGAACTTCTGGCCCCTTAGTACCGGTTGAGAATCCTTTTAATGCCACCGCCTATATGACTGTCATTGCTGACCATGTCCATCCCTTTGTAACCACAGTGCACCCATCTTTAATGGCTGTTTCCAGCAGGATAAGATGTCATGTCACAAAACTTAGATAATCACAAACTGGTTTCTTGAACATAAATGGTGGAATGGTAAGTTTGCATCATGAATGTCCAGCTGACAAATTAGCAGCAGATGTGTGATGCCATCATATCAATATGGACCAACATCTCCAAGGAATATTTACAACATTCCTTGAATTTCCTTGTTGAATCTATGCTATGAAAAATGAAGGCTGGTATGACCCAGGTCCAGCCATGGGTCAGAATATAGTTCTAGCAAAGTGTATCTAATAAAGTGACTTGTGAGTGTATATGTTTCTTTTTTAAGTTATTTAGCCATGAATAATATTAAATTTATATATTACATTGATACTTAAAATATAAATATTGCCTTCAAAAAGGGTTCCAATCCAGTACTAGTAAGGTAAACCTAATAAAGTGGCATGTGAGTGCAATCTTAGATTTTGTCCACACTGTGTCTTTGCTGGTAAATAACAAGCAAGGCAACAATCAGTATCCCCACTGTAATCCTATTAAAACTCGGCCAAAATGAGCCCATTATGACTATAGGAGCCCTGAGTCCATTTCAGCAGGGGTGAATTACCATAAAGTAGCAAGAGTTCAGGAACAAAGCTGCACATTATCTCTAATTGAAAGAACTCCACCATCTCAGCTCAGCTTTCCGACTACAGTGCTGTTCTGTCTGATGGATCTAATAAAATACAATGCTCCTTATTCTCTTAATGTTCCAGTACACATTTTCAGCTGAAATCTAGCCTAGAGAGTCAGAGGTCAGCTGTGACTCAATGCTAGCTGAGCCAGTATTCTCTTCGTCCAGTTTCTTCAAGTGTGTTTATCATGAATTCGAGATTTGCGTGATGCCTTTGAACAATTACCCTTTAAAACGATATCCTCAATATCTTATGCAACTTGGCTCAAACCTAAAATAGCTCATTGGGTTTCAGATGAAAGAGTCACTCAGCATGAAAAGCAAGAGTACAAAATTAGAGCACACCCATACATGTAACTTATCACAAAGGGATAGTCTGTGAAAGAAATACTGCTTTGCATAACGGTCAGTTCTGCAAAATTTAAGGGTCTGTCTAGTATGAAAAGCTTTGCATGTATGTAGCTTCTTGTATAAACAATCACAATAAGAAGGCTTATAGGGCCATGAAGCAGCATGGGATGCACAGCTAGTTCAGTATGAGGCCAAGCACTTCACACACACAGAAGCCATAATGTCACAGATGGTAGGAGCCTCAGTGGGGGTTGAATGATTTCACTGGGGTCACAGTAATTCAGATTGCCTTGTATCTTTTAGGGCCCTGGTCGTCTGGTGGCCAATGACATCCAAGCACCCTTTACTGTCCTTTCTCTTTGAATCTTTTCAAAGTGCTTTACTGTATTCAATACTTAATTTGCCGCCCCACTGATCCTGACTGTTGCCCCGAGCTGCAGTCACATGACCCTGGGACCAGTTTTCTTTCCATTTGTAGAAGCCATTTTGAAAGTAGATGTTATGATGTTTCTGGGGTTTAAAGCCATGCGCTGCATTTGAATTCAAGTCTGGATGGATCTATAATTTTGCTGCACACACACAGATATACTTTGGCCACTATTGGACAGCTGTGTGAAAGGCTATAGAGGCAAAGTGTCAGCGCAGAGGGAAAAGAGACCTGGCTCTTTGGCTGCAGATTGTTAATTAATTGCTACTCAGGCTGCCCTGTTGTTGTGCAGTGAAACAGCTGCGTGACGTTAGCTTACTCTCCTTAGGTTGTTTTCTCGTGGATCTGACCTGGTTGCTAATAAGCCCTTACTAAACACAATCCCCAGACTTGCAGTTGGCTTATCTGCAGCCTGGGGTTTCCCATCGCTGGAGAGGATGTCACATTGGTCAAAATGTCACGCACATGACCTCAGATAGGGGCGCAGAATTTCTTAGTCATGTTTCTTAGTGATGTTTTTTTTTTGTCTTCTCTATGTTTGAGCCGAGGACACACTGATTGTATCATTAGCATTTGACAGGTGCAGGGTAATAATAGTGATAAGCCTGGAGACATATTGGAGTGTTTCTAAGTGACTCATATTTTCCTCTAATGATGATGAAGACAACATGTGATGTGGTAAGCCATTAGTGTGCCTTGAGTATTTTTTGTTAAATATCACCTACTAATCTTATTTATTGCTGTGACTTGTTTACAGCATAAAACACACGCAGTTCATGCTCTTCAATATGATGCAAAGCACACGCCTAAAGCTTGGAGCTTAGAGGTTAGGACACCAAACATGATCTGCGGCATCAGATCCAGGTGGGGAGGTTTCGTTGAATTGTCAACTTAAAATAGGAAAAAATTTAGAAGATTTAAAAACAATGTTACTGTATAAAAAAGTTTTCTAATTTTGAATCTGGTCATATAAATACTACTATGCAACAAGATACATATTCGTAGGGTTCGTAGGGTTGATATACCAAGTTTGTTTGCATGGGAAAGCTAAATATGCTTGATCTCAGTCCAACTCTGAGCAGTGTGTTTAGTGATAAGTGAAGGATCATGCCCATAGCTGTGCTGCTGTGTGCCGAGCAGCTGAGCCATTTTGTTTTAACTAATTCTGATGACTCAAACTCTAACGAAATGAGACGCACATTGAGAGATGGAGCTTAAACCTCCCACAGAGTTCCAGTAATCATGGTTTATATTAAATATATATTGGATGGAAAGCCTATTTTTGCCATCCAGGGTAGGCTCTCCTGGCCCTAACTGCTGCTGTTTCAGGGCCCGCTCAACTCTCAAACACTTAAACACACTTAGATCTGGAAGCTGCCCAGTACAAATACAGTCTGATCTGCTGGTCACTGTACATTTCCGCTGAAGCAGATGGAGCTTAAATGTCTTGCTCAAGGGCCTTTCAGTGATGATAATGAGCAAGGGGCAGCAGTGTTACTGTTACTGTTACTTATCTTCGGGATTTAATCTGTCGGTTCAAGGACTGAACTTCCCAGTCTGACTCCTAGTTTTCTTGCTTGAAACCTCTGCACAAGTGTGAAAATGTTGTGTTAATATGTTACATATATGCCCTGTAGTGATTTATGATGGTAGATTACATTAGATCTTCGTAGTTATCAGCTACACTTCGACATGGCTCTCAGTAGTGTCAGCCTGGCGGTTAGTATACTATTTTGGTGCTGGCAGAAACATCTTGTAGCTCACAGCGAGTGAGAAAACAGGGGATAGAAAGGTTAGGATGCCAATTATCAGTTCATTTCTTAAAAATTAAAAAATAAATGAAACAGATAAAAAAGTTAGGCCAGGCTTATTTGAGCTGTTGTGGAGGCCTACACAGGCATACCCATAATATGTCAACAACTCTTTCTGCCTACAGACTGCTGGAGAAAAGAAACCCTGCAGTGAGAGCAGAAAGAAGAGGAGGCATAACAGTTCCAACAACTATTTGATAGATTACTCTGAGGCTTGGTACAAATGTTTATCCTCCTTAATGGAAGAATTTTAATGACTTTGTGGATCCCTTGACTTTTCATTTATCAGCAGTAAGATAAGTCAAAGTCTCCAAAATACACAAAATATTGTGCAGATATTCATTATTCCAGATGATGCATTATAATTACTTAGCTTTACTTCTAGTGCCACTTGAGGATTCAGATGGGTGGCTTTGCAATTTTATTAAACAGTGATTAATTGTTAACTTAGGAGACTCATTTAACTTCTGTAACTTTTTGGTTTAAGTCTAAATACCTGCAAAACCGTGATACATGATACCAATCACCCTGAGCAAATGTTAGCCTGCTAGCAGCTAACCACCATAGGTGAGCACGGCGAATGTCATAGCTGCTAGCATGACAGCATGCTGATGCAGCAAGAGCTATTGGCATGGCTTTAAACTCTTAGTCTTGTTTTTTTATGCTCGAATTTCACATTAAGAAATTTGCCTTTATTTAGATAGCGATATTAGGAATGAGGCATTGTGGATCATTATTGTTGCAAGTTATTTCAGGATATGCACATTTAGATCTAGTCAGAGAATAGGAACAAGCACCTTGCAAGGTCAATTTGCTTGGATGTCTGACATTACCTGTTTTTATTCAGAAGATTAAGTTTCCTACCCTGGAGACTGTGTGTATGGTATTTTGTGCAACCTCCACAAGGAGATATTTTTCTCAAATCTTAGTTTTGTTAAAAGGCATTGTCTGGTGTTTGACGGCATTCAACTCTTTCATGGGTCTTTTTTAATTTCTCTTTGCTATTTGGGCTGATTGGGACATGATGAATGTAAAAACAAATAATTACCCGATTTTTATTTTTTACCTGATTTTTGTTTCTGAGAAAAATGAGATCCACATATGAGGACATTCATTTCGATAGAGCAGTGGCAGTATAATGTCCTCGTAAGTGGATTTCAGGCCCTTGTAGAGCAAAATTTAGTATTTTGGTCTAGACAACCCAAAATGTGATGTCCACATATGTGGATGCCAGGTCCTAGGAGGTTAAAATAAAAACTGTTTATTTATCTGATTTTACTGGAGTGAGTAGTATGGGCTTAGCTTGCTGTAAAACAGGGCTAATGTCTGTCATAAAACAAGTCAGTGTCCCCTCTGTTCGTCCTCAGTGTGGAGGAGATAAAATGCTTGTACACATAACCATGAATAGTAATTTGATTGGTCTGGTTTGGCCAAATGTGAGGGACAAAAAGGAAAAAATGCACATAAACCTCAGATGTAAGTGGATATCTTTAACAGCGCTACAATATCTACTGTAATGCATAATACAGTGGAGAGTGGAGACAGTGAGGCTTGTGATTGCTGTTTCATTGAACAGCCCACTCATTTTTAAATGTGTGATGGATGAAAGCATTCCTCAGTAATTTTCTCAATAATTCTGACAATGTTTGTGTAATTGTTCAATTCCCCATCTATGTATATATTCACAAGATGTTCATCACTGGTAACATCAGTCTGCATAACAGCAGCACAAGTTATTTTACATAATATATTTTGGGATGTATAAAGTGGTCCTGAATAATATAAGCTTATCCTTTCCGCTGTCAGCCTCAATTTGAATAATTTATATGTAGCAATAAATAGAAGCAGAATCTCTGGCACCATCCTGGAGAATTGGCACTTGAGAAATAGGAAATTCCTTATTTTTCCCCATATCACCATGACTTTAATGAAATCAGCAGCAGAAGTCTGCTCTTGTTATGCTTGTCTTCTCGTTCTGCTTTCTGAATCAAGGTCTTGCCCAATCACTCATCGCTCTGTCGGCAGGCTGCTTTCAGCTGCACTTGCCACTCTGTGATTTCTGGAACCGATAAGAGCTCTGATTGAACATTTGTTTGGCCTCTGGAAACACCACAGGAGAATGGCTAGTAGTAGTTCATTTTGTTTCTGTCTGTGGTTAAACATCTCTCCTGGTCAGGCACAGCTGGCGCACGTATGGAAACAACATCAGACAAAAAATAGCGTTAGTGCCTTGATCAAGCAGAGTCTTTGCAAACGACCTCAGAATTTTATGAAATATGTTAAAATGGATCTCTTATGATTTTACTGTCATGTATACTGCTACAGCAACTACAACAAATGCCTTTAGTACCCATGACCAAAATTTCACATAATAAAATCAGCCTATGTACAAATAATCGTTGGGAGCCAAAGGTTCAGGCTCATCTACACACTTAGTTTCAGTTTTTTTCTACTCTTAGCTCTTCATGATGTAATAAAGTTTGCACATCCCTAATACAGTAGTATAAGGCAAACAAATGCTGTGAGCAATAAACGGCCCTGTTACCCACAGGTCAAATACTTCATTTGTGAGGGGCAGCCAATTAAAAGATACAACGGCTTGTTTCACACAGTGGATGAAGTGTCTGACTCTAAGATAAATAAAGAGAACCTCTAAAAAAATTGAGTTGGAAATAGCACAAAAGTAAAAAAAAATAACAAAAAGTTGCATACTGTTCACGTCATGGTTGTTAAATTATATAATTGTTGGTGAGCTCTTCATAAACAAAGTTGAAATGAAATCACCAGGCCTTACCCAAGGGAACCCAAAGATCTCCTTTCTCAGCTTATATTTTAGAGGAACTTCTATTTACCCTTTTCTTCAGTATACACAGTGGGGCTGATTTTTGCTTATTTTAAACCCATCCATCCATCCTCTTCAGCTTGTCCTTATCAGGGTCACAGGGGTGCTATACCCTATCCCAGCTACCATAGGGCGAGAGGCGGGGTTTACCCTGGACAGGTCGCCAATCTGACACCGGGTCCTCTCCAGACATTTAAAAAAAATAAAATTATATTTAAAAATTCAGTTTGGAATATGTTACACAAACACACACACACACACACACACACACACACACACACACACACACACACACACACACACACACACACACACACACAGATCAGCTTCTCATTTCCCCAGTTGAAACATCTGAAGTCCAAACACATGCAAATATTGTTCATTTCAGAAGTTTAACTTCTGGACACCAGACACTCTCTACTTCACTGATGAGCTCGTTCTCACTGTGTGCACTCAGGAAATTTCAAGTTTCGCATTGCATTTGTCAGCATTGCATACTATATCATAACTGGCTTCTAAGCTACTGTCACAAAATCACTTTGTAAATATAATTTTCTCCTTCTGGATGGATTCAGCAGATGGATTTGAAAGCAGCCTCTGCATATACTACTACATATATATTTAACTGGAGGCATGAGAGAGAGAAAGAGAGAGAGAGAGAGAAAGTTTGAAACTACATTGATCTCAGTGATACTTCAGCAGAAGTAATAACAGTTTTTTTGCTTGTTTTTTGGGGTATATTTCCTCAAAATAATCAGTAGCTTTGGGACTGAAATCTTCTACCAAGCATTAAAAATGTAAAAACCAAGATCCAACTGGTTCAACTTAATGCTACATAGAAGTTTACAAATTCAAGTTCTGTGAGTGAATCATTTGTTTCCTGTCTGTCATGACCTGTGTTTAATTTGGATGATTTACATTTTTGGGGTTTAGTGGCTAACAAACACTTTTATATGTCAGGAAAGGGAGTAGATACCAAAACCATGAATCAAATGTATCAGCTGTCCCTGTCCTGTACTATTTGTATCATTTAGCTAACTTTCATAAGACAGCTCCATTCATATATCCATTTTATCTTTTAAGTTAAACAAAGTATTTCGCTGTTTTAACCTTTCTGATTGTTTTCTAGTAACTTAATGCTTTACTATAACTCATGTGTGTTTTTGCATTCATTCATGTAGTTTTTTTTTTTTTCAAATATCTTCAAAAAATGTGAAAATCAGGCAAATGACTCACCCCTTTAATGTCTAACTGCTAATACCCGAATGTGAATGTTGGCAGTGTAGTGGCACAGAGGTGGAATATATTATGCTGGTTGAGAACAAGTCATGAATGGTCTGGTCGCCCCCCTAATAACA
>VUQG01006167.1:8929-25499 GCA_015106755.1 Etia nguti | reverse complement strand
CCCCCCCTTTTTTTTTTTTTTCAGGGACAGTGCATGCAGCCTAAATGAAGTTTAACTTGTTCAAGCATCAGACAACGCCCATGGTCGCTGCTAAGCCAACGGGAGCCAGTGCCTTGACTGTGACTCCAGCACCGGTCGCGTTAGTCTCGGCAGACAACTCCACCGAACCAGTGAGCAAGAATGATGCCTTTGACGAGATCAAAAACAAGTTCCTGAATGAAATCGACAAGATCCCACGTGAGTGCCACGCAAGCCCCAAACATCCGATCAGTCATCACCCAGTTCCCATTGATACAACTCTAAGCAATGAATTTGGAATTAGATTTTCTCTTTTTGCTGCAGGCATTTGCAGCCCTTTAATGTCTTTATTCAGTATTGATCACTGACTTCTCTTCCTAATGGTGGAGAAATCTAATTTTCACTAGATCTAATTGCTAACCTATCACCTTTTACTAAATATATTTGGTCAAATGTCACAGTATTTACTTGTAGCTTTTCTGTGCGGGTTGATCTGTATACTGGTCTGTATATGCTCATCAGTGCCATCATGGGCCATCATCGCCATCGCCGTGGTCGCTGCTTTACTCATTCTAACATGCTGCTTCTGCATCGTCAAGAAGTGCTGTTTCAAAAAGAAGAAGAACAAGAAGGGCAAGAAGGGGAAGGGTGACATGGGAATGAAGAACCTGAAAGGTGGAGAGGTATGTTCTGCCTCGGGAGGATGTTTTCTGCCTGAGACAATTTATACTTGTACTACATATGAAGCAAAGCAAACAACAAATATCTGTAACCTATTTATGACCCTATTATATAACGGCTTAGGGGTGTTGTGTTTGGCATTGTAATAAAATAACAAAAAACATGTTATTTCTCACATTTTTCCATATTTTACTCTAGTAGCTTTAAAAATAATTTAGCCTGTTTGAATTGTATTGGATTTCAGGTTAGATGAAAACAGAGATTCTTTACGATTTTGATGGATGTTTTCTAACCCAGTTTTTCTCCACAGTTGTTAATTACATTCTTTATCCACCATGGTTAATGTTTTTTAATTTATTTTTTTCTCTTTCTTTTTGTCATTTAATGTATTTGTCATTAATGTTATTGTTGCTCTTTCTCTCACTTGTGCTTTGGGATTTGAGTGGAAAATGACAAGACTTTAACGTACAGAACAGCCATTGTTTTTCTCCTTGTCCTGAAAGAGTAATTATTTAAATTGCTAGTTAGTACAATGCTGTTGTTTTGGGCCTATAATTATTATTTTTTTTTCACATACGTGATTGATAATTTGATGAGTTTTAGTAACATATCTAAAATTGATGTTATTATGAAACTCCAATGATGGACTTGCTGCACAAGATATGATTGTGCTAATCAGGGGGCTTCTCTGTCTGTCATTTTCCTCAGTCCCTACAGTGTAGCTAACTACATTTGCTGTGATTACCCTTCTTTGGTGTCTGCTGTGAGTTCAATCTCTTCCTTTGTCTCTGCTCTCCTCCTTCCTGCTTTATGTCTTATGTGTGCTCCGTGTATCTTGACTGTGGTGGACTTCTCTGCCTACGGTAGGTCTGATAGCACGCGGCACCCCTCTCTGGCCGCTCTGTGTAAGCACAGACCAGGGCAGGGTGGGAGCGGTGGTGGGAGTGGGGTTGGGCTGGGCTGGGCTTGGAGGGGTTGGATTGCAGTGATGATGACAATGAGTGCTATGGCTTCCTTAGTTTTTGCAAGCTTAGGTGCTGTGGGTGCTTGAGGACTCCATGGGAGCGATTAAGCTGCTTCGCAAAGCCCACTGAACTGATATGCCGCACTAAATGCTATGTCTTGTATATCCAGAGATTGCAATTTTGGTAAAAAACAAAAAACAAAAAACAGAACAGACATCTGTTTAAGTTGTCTATGGTTTGAAATGAACATGAAACTCATCCTATGGTTGAGCCTTTGAATGATGAGTGCACTGAGCAGCTCACTAGAGATCACTAACATGCATGTGCAAGGGGTAAGCTGGATATTTGTCAAATATTAGCTGAAACTTTACCTTACTGAGAGCTTGGAGCATGTTTCCACTATTAGAGGACTCTATTGTGTATCACAACCAAAAATACTGATGTCTTACAAATAATTCCTCTTCAAAGATTTGCTAACTTAGCTATAAAATAAATATGGTGTATCCCGGGTTGTGCAAACATGCTCCGAGTTCCACAGCAGATAAAGATGTTTGTACCCCTTGACAAAGACCAGCATATACCCTTGCAGTAGGTACCATTGAATGGCCACAACTTGACTTGAGAGTAACTTTCCTGGATGACCCATGCTGCTGACATACTAGGTGACAGTCATTAATCCCCTCTCTCTCCCCGAAGCACTTGGGTGCCATTGAAGAGAAATGGTGGGCCAGAATGTTTGCCCACATTTTCAGTCAAATGCAAAAGCCTGATTTCAGTCGACCCAAACCTAAGGCCACCAGAGTCAACCGGCTGCTTTAGCACACGTTCTGCTTAATAAAAACTCAGTACTGAGCTTACATTGAAATCCATGGAGTTGACCAAAGGGCATTCATTCAGACGTACCATGTCTTTATCTTTGAACCCCCTCTGAAAGTTCGAGAAGAACTGCTAATTCGCAGCATGATCCCTCAGTGGATGTGTACATTTCACTTGAGACATCAATATAGATTTTTTAGGGCTTCGACCTTTAAATGAAACATCAACGCATAACCTTTACCACACTTAAGACATCACAAGATAAACCATTTACATTTACCATCAGAAATAATCTTGGATCCTGCATTGTGTGGCCTGGCATGCTTGAATGAAAAGCATTTACAACAATAAAGATACAGAATGCCACACAGGAGACTGTGTAAGAATGTGGGCGTATTTGATTGTGTGTGTGTGTGTGTGTGTGTGTGTGTGTGTGTGTGTGTGTGTGTGTGTGTGTGTGTGTGTGTAAGTGGGGGTGTGAAGCATGCATTTAAGTCTGCATGTTCAACAGCATTTTCAGGCCGTTCTAGGTAAAATAAAAAAAAACTCTAGAGCCAGGGTATGGAGGGTAATATTGTGAGGAAAAAATACTGTAAGTACAAGATTACACCCGTAAATGTAAACCCCCCCCCCCACTTCCCTTCAGTTTGCAAGGTTGGGTCAACGCTTCTGCTCCTTCTATATGTGCTGGCTGCAGCATAGAAAATTAAATTAATATTAGCGTTAGGTATTAGAAACAGGTATAGCTGTGATTTTGTCTCATAATTGCAATAATATGATATCTACACATATAAATACATTGGTAAGAAAACACCATAATGATTTTGGTGAGATGGCAATTTCTGTGGCAGTACCTACAGTGATGTGGTGTGGTGAGGACGCTCCAGCCTTGTAAAGCAAAGCGATGTGGTTCCCTGACAGGAACATTTTTTCCTGTTTAACATAAAACTTGAATCAACTTTATGACTTATAGTGCTGTGCAAAAGTCTTGAGCCACCTTCTTTTGAAAGTTGGGAAATAGGTGCATTGAGTTATTTTTTAAAACATCCACGATTCAGAAATTTCACATTTTGATTCTTATGGACATGACTTTCAGATACTGTTGATCTGCTGTAGACATTTTTTTTTAAGGCCTGCTACTTCTTCTTTTGTTCTCATCTTGTCCAGTTTCATCACATTTTTAAAGGTCATACCACATACAATCCATCCATCCATTCTCTTCTGCTTATCCTTGTCAGGGTCGCAGGGGGGCTGGAGCCTATCCCAGCTGTCTTAGGGCGAGAGGCAGGGTACACGCTGGACAGGTCGCAGGGCTCATACAACATACTATCCTGATATATTCCAAGTTTTTGGATAATAGCTTTTTGGGTATAACCTTTTGGTGCAAAATGCTATTTTATGCAGACTCAACTAAAGAAATAGAAACTTCCTGCTTGTAACCAAGTCCCTAAAGATACAAAATAAAATTGGTTCTTTCTTAAGTTGTCTGTTGTCTGTGTAGAAACAACACTGGTTCATTCCTTGTGTTAAGTGTATTTTTTATGCTTAAATGATTCATAATTCAGTGTTAAATAGCTAAATAAACAAAAAGAAAACATTCCTCTGAAAATGATCAGGTATAAAGACTGGACTAAAAATGAGTAGTGGCAGCAAATGTTCAAAGAAAAACTTTGCAAGGCTCTCAGAACGTCTGGAAAATTATTGCTCAAAACCACTTTAAAGATTAGAAGAAAGACTGACTCCTTGGAAGTAAAACATAAAGAAATGAGGGATGGCTCAAGTGTTTTGCACAGTTCTACAAATCACAGAAATTTTCTCCCAATTTTCTCACATTATCCTGTACCCCAACTCCGTCATTTTTAAAAATGTTTTACTTAGAATGGTCCTAACATGCCGTTGTATGCATCTACAGACATGCGTGCGTGCGTGTGCGTGCGTATGGTGGGGTTCAGTATGCTGTGCAGTGAGTGTGTGCGGTAGTGTATGCATTATCATTGTGGATGCCCTGTTCCTTTTCCAGATCAGTAAGTAGCTGGATCTCACGAAGACGTCAGTGTTTTTTCAGGAGGGGAGCCGTAGAAAAAGAGGCCACGCTGAGAGATTACCCAGTTTCTTATAGCAAAATGAAAGTTTACTTTAAGATTCATATCTTAGCACATTGCTCTTGCTAGATTAGTCGTGACCGCCTCTAAAGATATGGGACCCTGAAGAGTCACTGGGTGTAATGTAAAAGCAAGATGCACGATAACAGAAGATTTGAATTATCTTCTTCATCGTGCCCTGATTATCTCAGGAGCAGTTAAATGTCAGTAAGCTGCTGAATGTTGTTCTGGTGTGTGATTAAGTGGCACAATAATTTGCATCAGCTAGAAAATCTGGACTCTGGAATAAATTATGAAATCTTTCAATCATTCACGTAGTTACAGCAGTCAGCCCAGAGTACAGTAACTGAAGCAAAGTCATAACAACAATACCAGTAAAAAACACATTAATGGGATTTAAGGTTGTCAGGAGGAGATGAATGCCAGACATTAATATAGTCTGGCTTACAGTAAACCTGATTGCCAGACTGCCAATATCACTGCGGTTTTAGCAAGTATGAGAGCATTTCAAGAAGTGTCAGTAAATACTGTGTCAGTGGTTCGATCAAATCACATCTACGCCTGATAGCGCTGTCCTTCACATTCACTCAGTGAGGACACTCAGCCTCTGTTGGAAGCACTGTACACGGAGTGGACTAAATAGCAAGGACACCTAGCGCTGGAGTGCAATAATGCAGCAGCTCTGTAATAAATGTTAACTTGTTTTTGAAAAACATCCCATGATATCCTTTAACGTGCTTGCTTTTGACATTGGCTCTTGGTTGCTAATACAGCGTTACTCTGTGTGGGATACACCATCACAATTTTTCAGACTTTTTAAACAACTTAATATGACTCATTTGGAATGAGTCATGTTTGGGATTTGTGCAGCTGCCTGTGTGATGCTGTTCCTTCAAAGTAAAAGTCCTCTTCCCCGCTCTGTTTCTGTTTTTTTGTCCACTCCTTGTAATATCACTATTACTGGTAGCTACACAAGTGAGTCATATTAATTTGAGCCTTTACAGTGACTTTAAGAAGTGAAATTGAGACCTTCCAGGGGTTTAGCAGAGCTGTTGTACTAGATTGCATTGCAGTGTAAGTTGTTCCTGTTTTTTTGTTCACTCCTTTTCTATTTGTTTTTATTCTGTTGTTTCTCTCCTTAATCTTAATCTCTCTCTGCCCCTCTTGCTCAGTCTTTTACGTAACATAGACTTCTATTGAAACAACACTTGTACAACAGTTTGTAGTTCCCTGCCTCTGATTTAAGCAGATTTCAAAGACTTGTAGTGCTCATGAAAAAAAAAAAGAAAAACAGCAAATGGTGTCACCCAAGAAAAAGTGAAATCAAGTCAGGTTGCAACCGTGGTCATCGATGAACAGATTGCACTAGTAACACGGGGGTAAGTGGCAGGTAGGTGCTGTGACTAACCCGACTGCTGATACCCAAGGTTTGGTGTTCAGCACAGATGGCTCCTCGGAACCGTCGTCTCACTCCTTTTTCTGCCGCCCGTCCCCCCTTCTGTCATTGCAGAAACCACAGGATGACGATGATGAAGAAGATGATGTGGAACCTGGACTGACTGGGGATGAAAAAGAAGAGGAAGTGAAGGAGAAGGAAAAGTTAGGGAAGCTGCAGTACTCAATTGATTATGACTTCCAGGAGAACAAGGCAAGTGCTTGAGTAGTTTATTTGACATTTTCTTGTCAAATTGAACTCAAAGCAGACTCTGTGAGTAGTTACTAATGTGTGAAGCATCACATGCTAATGTTCTTTTTGGCATATCTTCTGGTGTAGTTGTTCTTAGTTGATTTGCCAAAATAAAAATGAAACCAACATTGAGTTTTTAGTTTTAGTTCAATCTTTTCTGTTTTAACTGCATAAATTCTTATTCCCTAGTTGGCTGTGGGAATCCTGCAAGCTGCTGATCTCCTCTCCATGGACAGCGGTGGCACCTCAGATCCCTACGTGAAAGTCTTTGTCCTCCCAGACAAGAAGAAAAAGTTTGACACAAAGGTTCACAAGAAAACACTGAATCCTGTATTCAATGAGACCTTTACCTTTAAGGTAAGTTACTAGCAAAAGCTAAGTGGCCTTTATTAATTACATATTAAAACAACATGAATGTCAAGTCATTCGATGTGTGGAGAGGTCCTGTTAAGAGTCAGTTTCTCCTCTAATTTCCCTCTTCTGTCCTCTAGAGCTGAGCAGGTACTATGTTTCTTATTTCTTTTCAACAGTGATAAAAAGCAGCAGACACACTGAAGGTGTCTGACAAGGAGAATATGGTAGAGAATCAAATTAAAGGAGAGGGCCAACTCTGGTGCACTTTGCGTGCTGACACAGCTCTGTGAAAACAACTCAGCTTTACTTTGTCAAAGTCAGGGACAGGCAGCTCTGCTGAAGCAGCATGTTATGAAGCTAGACAATTCTGAGCTCCAGGCCAGGGGCAACAGCCAATACTGGTCTGATCTAGATTTATCTGATCCTTTACATATCAAGTATGTTTTGTCATAAACCGTTAAGTAATAGGTAAATGGGTTGTTATCTTTCAGATACCATTCCAAGAGATGGGAGGGAAGACTCTGGTAATGTCCGTTTATGACTTTGATCGCTTCTCTAAGCATGACGTCATTGGAGAGATTAAAATACCCATGAACACCCTTGACTTGGCAAAGGCAATTGAGGAGTGGAGAGACCTGGACAGTGCAGATCAAGAAGAGGTAAGAAAAGTGTTACTACCTCTATCACACTGCTGATATCACTCTTTAAAAACCTGCTGTATGTCCACACAGGTGCCTCTTTAAAAGGCATTTCTAAGAAAGCTCTTTAATAAAAGTCCACTTTAAGCATAAATTAAAACAAAAGACTTTTTTCCCTCTGGGATTCTTGTGCAGCTCATTCAAGAGTTTGGTCTGTCCCTTTTTGTTCTCCTTCAACCAATATAGCATAGCTACAATTTCTTTTCTGTATTTCTTCCTATGTCTCAGCAGTAATGTATGCTGTGGGGTATACTGTAAGCGTGACGCTACAGAGCTTCTTTTCCACTGGAATTGTTTCTTGCTGATATTTTATTAACTTTGGATACATCAGCTATGTAGATGGTATTACAAATAATGTAATGGCAGCAGGAATTATTCATAATGAACATGCTTACTTAAAATGTTATATAAATGGCACAGTTTATGTGTTTGTGCAAAGAAAAGGTTCTGCTTCAGATCTCCTTTAACTTTCTCTCCTCCTGTCTCATCCTCACAGCCGGAGAAGCTGGGTGACATTTGCATCTCCCTGCGTTATGTCCCCACTGCTGGCAAACTCACCATCTGTATTCTGGAGGCCAAGAACCTCAAGAAAATGGATGTGGGTGGATTGTCAGGTGGGCTCCTCTATATATACTGTACTAAGTTTAAATATTTTATTCCTTATTAATTTCTTTGGAGCAAAGAGACATTTACGTGTATCAAACTGCATTGTGCAGAGGAGAGAGCATGTGAGCACAGCCATTAGGTTGGTTCTGCTCTGCTCACGTGCTGACGCTGCAGTACTCACCATGCAGCAACCCTCACGTCTTCTGGGTTCAGCGTTGGCCCCATCTGTTGGTGCATTAAAGCAGTGCGACTAAAGCATGCACGTGCGAGGGATTTCTGGCAACCTTTATTGTGATTTTCCTCTGTTTTTGTTTTCAGATCCATACGTGAAAATCAACCTTTTGCAAAATGGAAAGAGGCTGAAGAAGAAGAAGACGACAGTGAAAAAGAACACTTTGAATCCTTATTACAATGAGTCCTTCAGCTTTGAGATTCCTCTTGAGCAAATGCAGGTAAGGATGTGGAATAGTACTGTCAAATCTTTAACGTTTAGCAGGAGCAGAAAGAGTAACACTGCATCATGTGGACACATGCTGTTTAACGAGCTTAATATAAATGCGGGCTATCAAGTAATCTGTGATCAAGCATACCACGAGCGACTGTGTGGCAGTTATATTTATGTGAAATTGTCACCATCCCAAATTGTCTTTTATTTTATGAGAACATGATGTCCTATTTTCCAGTTAAGCGAGTATGTAAATCCACCTGTGTATACAGGCTTTCTAATTTTCAGGTCTTTCATGAAATTTATGATGGTATTTGTAGTTTTCAGCTCATGGTAATGATCACAAAAAAAATTCTAGCATTATATTGAAATAAGGTGTAAATCAGTGTGTAGTGCCATCTCTTGCAAATATAAAGAGAATTTCATGAGTGATAAAAATGCACTCTGGCTTTAAATATACTCTTGAGTTTTCTCTGCTTTTTTATTGTTGCAATGCTGTTGCTTTTATAGACCGGAAGATTGACGACATGCTTGTGTCTGTCTGGTAAATTTGAGACTACCACTTGCAGCCAGTTAGCATAGCTTAATGTAGAGTCTTTAAGTTATTGCTGCCATCGCTGTTGTTGTAGTGAAGTAGAGTACACAAGAAGTGGGTTCAGTGCGATGATTAGTGAGCTGTAGAGGTATTGGATCTCTTATATTTGATGTACAGACATAAGAGTGATTTCAATCTTCTCATCTAACTTTATTCAAAAAATGAAAACTACCACACTAACATCCATTTATTATCACTTGTGACCAAAGTGATCACTGACCATGCAAACATATTTTTATCTTGTAAAAAAGAAAGTTGGCATGTGACTCTATGCATAAAAACATTTTTTTTCATGACTGTCACATTACTGTATGTTATAAAATAGAAGTTAAATGTAGTTTAGCACCAAAAATATTGTATATCACGACTGTCTGTGATATGTAGGACGCTATGCACTAAGCATTTCACATACTCTGCAGCAACCAAAAAACACCCCCCAGGCCTCTGACACCAGTAACCAAAATGGGACCCCTACACACAAAAATACAATGCACAACTAAGCATTAACTGGAATTTGTAATACATCATTAAAACATCTTTCAGTAACGTCAGATTTCTACAGTCTACTTTAGATTTTGTAATCCTTTCTTTCTGCTCTCCCAGAAAATCCAAGCTGTGATCACAGTGCTGGATTACGACAAGATTGGCAAGAATGATGCGATTGGGAAGATCTGGGTAGGAAGCAAGTCCACAGGGGCTGGGCTGAAACACTGGTCTGACATGCTGGCCAACCCCCGTCGCCCCATTGCCCAGTGGCATCCACTGCAGCCAGAGGAAGAGGTGGATGCCGCCCTCGCAGCCCTGACGGCCAAGAAGTAAACCCACCTCCACCATCTCCACACCTACCCACCCATGCATTTCCCATCATTTCCCCAGATCCCAGTGTATATTCCAGACAAACACCCCAACTGTACATCTGCTCCCCTCTCTTTTTTCCCTTCTCCACCTTCCTCCCCCACTGCCACCCTTCAAAAAATCCATTGATACCATTTGACATGAAGGGAAATATAGTTTTAAAAAAGCATCATGTTATATAAAATCATGCCACTGAAAAAAGAAGATAAGTTACAGGATGGACAGATGCTCCGTTGATTTCCTTTAGATCTATTTTTGTATTGGGGTTGTGGTTCCATTATATTATAAGAATACATAGTAAAATATGAAGAAGGATAAGAGTGCTATATGGGAATCTGGTGATAGAGGGGATAAAACATACAACATTCACTCATATTGTACTTCTTACCTTTTCCCTTTAGTGACACATGTTGCTTAGAATAGAGCTTAATAATAAAATGCTTTATACTGCCATATGATAGAGAAATAACACAAGCAGGTTCATTCCTTAGGTGTATTGTGCACCATGTTCCACACCTGCCAGTTATCACACTAGATGATTCTGTTAGTTTAAAGTACATTCCTAGAGTTGGGTAGCAAAGTAGGGATAGACACATATCCAGTTACCCACAAACACACTGCCTTTTTGATTAGTTACCCTTCCGCCCATCGTCTCAGGAAAACTGAGAGGAAAAGTGAAATTCCATGCCTTTTTTTCTAAACGGGTTATTATTATTCTGATACTCAAGTAGATGAGAAAAATATTCAATTCAAGATCTTTTTCAGTGACCCAAGGCTCACGAGTAGTGTTAGTTTATCCATAAAATGGTGTGTCAGGGGAGAGGGAGGGAATAATGGATTTGGAGTAAAAAAGGGTATTTGTGTATATTTTTTTTTTCGACCGTGCAAAAAGGCTGCATCTGTCATCTGAACAACAAGCGTGGAAATATCAGAGCAGGTACAACAAAGACTGATTCCAAGCACCAATGACATGATATTTACAAGGTGTCGATTACCGCCTGCAGTCTACCACCCCCCCTCCCAACGCCTCTGATTCTGTATCTCACTTGTTCAGTGCTACTGCCATTAGTCATGGACTTGACACAAGGGTTTTACTTCAAAGGAATCCCTATAACCGTCTTACAGTCATAAAGGAGACAAGCCTTCCAAGTAACAAAATAAGCAATTTTCAACTACCAGGGACGCCTTCCAGTTAGCAGTGTTGTTCTCTTCATTTCTTTTTTTCCCCAGTTTTTTTAATCTCTTTTTCTTTTTATCTCAGTTACTTTTTTCTATTTGACTTCAAACATTTTTATTCCTTAAGCACTTTAAATCAGAATCTTACATTTAAGTACACTTAGAAACCAGAGCTTTAATCATTTATGTTAGTAGTTACTGCTAGCTGTAATAAAGAAAAACAAACAAACAGCAAGACAGTGATTGACTTTTTTTGTTGTTGTTATTTTTCTTGCTTTTTCTTTCTCCTCAGCTTTTTGCGTATGTGTTTTAATTGTTTGGATATTATATTTCTCACTTGTTTGCAAGGGTGTGGTCTGGAAGAAGGCACTGATCCATGTGTATTTTATACACAGCTTACCAAACTGTTGAATATAATTGCACTATTGGATATTTTTCTGTTCTGTGGTAAAACTGTTCTTTGATCTGTGTAGTTTTTCTGTGATAAAATGTTGTGAGATTGAATTTTTTCTGTGGCACCATTTGGCATGCCAAACAGGTCTCCTCATATAAATGAACCCAATAAGAACAGAGAGATCCTTCAGTTCAATGCATTTCTTAACAGAATGTTTTAGGTCCAGTATAGAGAGCCAAAGATACGACACCTGTGTTGCGTAAAGAAAATTAATTTAAAGTAAAAAGTTAGAGGTCCTGGTGAAAAATGAGATGCGTGACAATGCAGATATTTTAAATCATTTTAGCAGCTTGAATCATACATGAGCTACCCACAGTCCTCAACTTGACAAGCCCAAACATTTAGTTCACAAATATGATATTGTACGTATTTTGGCTGCTAAAAACATAACCAAATGTTGGACAGTTTCTCAAGTTTTGGGATCACTTTGGCTCTCTATATTTGTATATTAATATTCTGTTGAAGAGAAATATTGAGAACGAGCTAGTCTTGCTACAAAGCCCAAACTCATCAGGCCTGAATTAAACGGTAAAGGCTCCTGATATGTGTAGAGTGTTTGGACCCCAATACACTTCCTTGCTGAGCTAGCTATGAATAAAAAAATGTAAAAACAAAACAAACCAAAAAAAGCAAATCCTGCTGTCTGAAAGCACCAACGGCAAAAGCTACTCATTAACTGTGTGCAATATAAGTCAATGTAAAGTAAATGCAGTCTGCTTTTTAGACATTACCACAGCTTTTGGGGAATTTAATGAATGTTGGAGATCATACGTTTTTCTTTCAAACTTTGACAGGAGTTGAGTTTTTCACGTCACATCATTCTTTTCTTCAGTTAATGAAAACAACACTAAAGAAAAGGCAACACGGAAGCAATCAAGCAACCCATTGGTGTGTAGTTTTGCCTATATACATAGTTCATACACGTTGATACTGCATGTTTATACAAAATACTGTACATACGAGCATGTTTTAGAGACAAAGCAAAAATATCTCGTGTACGTAAATGGGTGTCATTTGTCATTTTAATAACACGACGAAGGGAAAAAAGATGCACTGTATATTTTCTAAAATGAAACAAATGTGTATTTATTTTCCATGAGGGTCACTGGAGAGAATGTCATACAGATATTAGAGTAATATTACTAATAAGATCCTTTCCACGCCTGAAATTCTTAAGCAAGTGTGTCGTCCAGTACTGTGTGTGAGTTCATGTAGGATGAAAATGTAGCCGCATGCTTGCTATCTAATTCTCTGTGATCAGAATTTTTATTTTTATTTTTATCTGCCATCTGTTTTGTTTCAGCACCTTTCTGAAGGCCAATATTTGACATATTTCTGAATTTTAATTGCTATTGCTTTTTTTTTTATTTCAAAAAATGCATTTAGGGTTTTTAATGTTTGGGAAAGGGGATCTCCAAGTCTAAGATATAAGCAGTTTCTAATAGCAGATTTTGACACAGTGTGATTCTGAAATAACTTATTAGAAAAGACTTAATAAATGTGCAATTTGTAGGTGGATTGTAGGAGTCAGTTTTCTGCCAGCACTGACCAAGAAAGATGTCTGTTGGATCATATCTTTATAGAAAATACATTTCCAGGGGCCAAAAGACAAATAGTTCCATTCCAGTGAACGCAAATGACTTGGAATCCCTTTTTGTCTCTTCTTTACTTGGAAGTTTTTACTTTTCTCTTCTATTTAAATGACCTGAAATACTTCACGGCTGTGTCTCTTTTGCTGTGTTTATTATACAATACGTGTACATGTATACAAGATAAATGAATAAGATAAAACTAAAGCCATAAAACTCAAGCACTAACTCTTTAGAGCTCAGCTGAGTAGCTAGAGTTTATTTATGAAGAAAAAAAAATCTGACATGTCTTCATTTTCCTTGGCCAGTGGTTCTCTTTTACATTCCTTTCAGAGGTCTTTGTTCATCAAGAGGGCAAAAATCCATTTTAATGTATATGTGAGCATTGAGAACAGTTGTGAGTTTAGTAGAGTGAGTGTGTCTTTTTCTACTTTTCAGAGCTGTTGATGTCCTTGTTTCATAGAGGTAGCTGATTTTCCAGTATTGTGATTAGTAATGTATATGCCTTGTTTTGATAGTATAAATAATAGATATGACATCACAATAGATTCTCAATAATAACGCTAAGAATTATATATATATATATACGAGAGCGTGTTCTATTCTTGGGCTGAGTGCAATTTATGAACCAAACTGGGTCACTCTTCTAGTTTCTCTTCTTCCAGTTTAGCAGAGTTTAGAATGTACTGGTGACTACATGTACAATTAATAAGGAGTTACCCTTGATTTGTTTTTGTTGTTGTTTTCTTTTTATTTCTTTTCATTTGTTTTAATTTGAGCAAACTGCTCAAGCAACAAAAACGAGAGCAAAAACTGAGAAACTTAATAGTGGAACCCAAGTTTTAAGCCTGAATCCCTCCCATAGAACTATGCATAGAGTTATGATTTTCACAGGCACATGGCAGAAAAAATCATTTTGATGTCATGCACGTAAAATTAAACGAAAGAAATAGTTTCACATTTTGGGAAATGACTTGCCAGTTTGCAGAGAGTTTGAAAAGACGACTGATTCCACAGTCCACACTAAATATGAAGCTTGTGTTATTTAGTCGTCCTGAAATCAGTTGTTGCTGGACAAAAAAAATACTCCCCTATTTTGTTTTGTTTCATTTTTTTTTCTTTTCTGTTTGTGAACATTTTAAACAGAGGTTTAAAATGTGTTACTTTGTGAGCTTTAGTGGTGCTAGTAGGCATATTTTCTTACTTCGAGTGAGGTAACCTCTTTTTCCAGTCTTTGTGCTGAGCTTTATACTTAAAAAAGCAAAACAAAACAATAACACAGGGGTGGTGTCAGTCAATCAATTCTAGGCAAGAGCATGAGCAAGTTTTCCAAGTGTGGAATTATTCCTTTAAGTTCACCTCAATCCTGCCAGATCTGTCAAACTGCCACATCTGTTCTGGCAACAATCTGCAGTGTGTTGTGTGATGCTACACATTGTCTAATGCAATATAGTTTTTACTCACTGTCCCGTTAACGCTATAGACTGTGACCAAATGATGCACTGAGAATAATTTAAACACAAGATTTCAGCGCATTTCTAAAAATACTGCCACTACCTGATTACGGTTGCCTGCACTCATCACCACTGTTTGAATCTGCAAAGCCACAATAACAGTTCACGCAGAGCAGTGACAAAACACTTCAGATGATGAGGCAAAGGTGAATACAGGTAAACCTATAGCACACTTTTGAGATATATTTTAGTTTTTTTTAGTACCTTTTACTGCTCGGGTCACCGCAGTCGCATGACCGCTGGACAAGTTCTATGGGGGACTGGGAGTTGTGTGCATTTGGGTATGTGGGATAAAAAGATGAGGTGTATGCCCTTTAGCAGACATGGTGCAAAACCACAGCACTGGATTATACAATATACAGTACAGGTCTGCATGCATGGGACACATTACTCATTCGTAAATGTGCATCTTTGTGTTTGACTGTTATGATCAAACAACAGTCTTAGTTGTGTTTTAAACCTGGAAATTAATCTGTTCTCTTACTGGCTGTGTAAATGTGTAATATCTTTATGCACATCTGCATCTGAAACTGTGTGCTCTTTCAGCTGTGCAGACAGCTTCAGAGCACCGGTCACACAGTTGTGGTTTGTTTGTTTTATTCGATTTTTCTGCAAACGCTGGGATTTAAAAAGGGAAACCATCCAAAGTTCAGCAAATCTTTTACCACCTTGTCAAAATGTGTCGAGGAGCCTCTCAGCGGGTAAAAATGCCACTTTGAAACATGATGTCTTGTCTCCTCTATTACTCGCTGTACTTCTCCTTTGTATTCTTGTGCATATGTGTAATCACTTCTTCTGCCATTTAACTTTTTTGTGATGTACGCCTTTAATGTAGAATATAGAGAGGTGCCACCAAACTCTGTCAGATTTGCTTTCTCATTGCGTCTTTGTCTTGTTTACGTGTAACCAACCATGTACCGTCGGTTTCATGATGCTGAATAGGAAGCAGGCTCACTGATTTCTCCACTGAAACTGATTTTGCTGGGCGTAAAGAATGCCGGCCTTCATGTTTACAACATGGACATACTGTATACTGCCAAACATGCAGGAGCGTACCAAACTCCCCTCTTGAGCGCTTAGTCCTCCACCCGTCATCCCTGATGCAACTGTATTCTCAAGACTCTTGTTTTTCCTTTTTTTTTCACCTCTTTCTCTTCATCCTCTTTTAAAGCATCAGAGGACAGTCAGGTTGTGTCCTCTAGCCGTGTTTCTTCGTGTCTAGTGTCGTGGTGCGCGTGTTCATGTCAGTACTTGTGCCTACTGTGGATCGCATGCTTTAGCCCTTGACTGGACACAAACGTTGCTCACAAACTCCTCTTGACCCTTATGTGGACAAACGTTGGGGATCCTTATAAAGTTATCAAGGGAACCAAATAACTTATTACAAATGTATCATATGTGTTATCAGTTCTGTAAAAACAAATAGGAAATAAAGGCCTTTTAATTACCATGATTTGTTTGTGTTTAATACGCAGTTCCTCTTCCTCTGTTGCGTCGTGTGTTAATGTAAAAAAAAAAAAACATTTTCATCCTTTTACCATTTATTAAGCAGAGTGAATTAAACAATGTGTCTGTGTTAAGCCACCACTCAGAACATTTCAGACCGTCGAATATACAATCACTCGTAAATCAGTACATCTACAGCACATGTAGAAAGAGCAGAATCATACTGTGGCTTATTTATAGTTCAAATAGTGGATGTGAGCAAACATAACACTGGTAATACACCATGTGGCATGGCTGGACTCCAAAACCATCACATGGTTTAAAGAATACATGAGAAACTGAGGACCTTGGTTAACTTAACCATTAAGTGAAAACAAGACAGATACCAAAATCCTTGCTGTGTCTTTCACACCACGTACAGCACAGAAGGAGATTTCATGCAAATTAGTTTGAAATGCAGGGCTTAGTGTGACAGTTTTATAAATCACGATGTATTAAACTCTGTTTTAAGGCAAACTCACAATCTCTACACTTTGTTGCATTGTGGGTTTACTTCTTAAGGAACCATT
>VUQG01006160.1:8043-18976 GCA_015106755.1 Etia nguti | reverse complement strand
CAGTCTTTTTCTTTGTTTGAGCAAAAGGAATCTTGACCGTCTCCAGTTAGTCCAGAATGCTGCTGCAAGGCTTTTAACTAAGACACGAAAAAGAGAGCACATTACACCAGTGTTACATTCATTACACTGGCTTCCAGTACATTTTAGAATTCATTTTAAAATCTTGGTACTGACTTTTAAAGCTTTGAATTGTGACGCTCCTGCCTACATTTCTGATCTTTTAGAATCCCACGCTCCCTCTCGCAGCCTGAGATCATCTAATCAAAGGCTGTTGGTAGTCCCACGAACTCGTTTTAAGACCAGAGGTGATAGATCTTTTAGCGCGGTGGCCCCCAGGTTGTGGAATGCTCTCCCTCCATCATTACGGTGCCTTGATTGTATTTACTCTTTTAAAAAGCAGCTTAAGACTCATTTATTTAGATTGGCTTTTAATTAGATTTGTGCTGTATGTTTGATTATTAATATATTTTATGTATTTCTGTTTTATATTACTGTGAAGCACTTTGTGGTTTTTATCCTGTGAAAAGCGCTATATAAATAAATTGATTTGATTTGATTTGATGTGCAAAGATCTGATTCTGATTTCATTTGTAGTTGGAGTAAACCATTTGTATGCATTTAGAATAGGCTGCTTTCTTTGTTTCCTTGTTGCTACAGATTGTTAGTTTGATAGCTTACAAGTGGGTGTAGTTTTTTTTAAGAGAGTTTCATTAAAAACTGCCATATAGTCACAGAATTGTGCAGCAGAAATGCAATTAGAAATGGTTGAAAAATAGCAGTTATTGTATTGCTCAGGGGTTACATGTTATTTTCAGCTGTTAAATGTGATATTTATGTGTGTTTTGCACATTTGAGCTTACTGAGGTAACTTTAAGCCTGCGTCTTTAGCATTAAGAAGTTGGTTCACTTTTTACCAGTGCAACTTACACTGCAGACCAAACCTGCACCAGAGCAGGTTTCATGATAAAAGATCAGTAGATATGAAATTACTGCTCACTGACCAATCACATGTCTGAAAAATTATGTCACCATGCATAGAAAAGACATTAAGAGGGTTTAGCAAGTTTTTTAAGAGTGTTTAAAGTCTGTGTATTTCCTTGACAAGCAATGTTTTAAATACAATATTCAACCCATAAAACAATTTTTTCTGTTCAGGAATGCAAGTAATTGGCTGTAATTTGGTAGCGTAATAAAAATAATAATAATTTGCTTTACAGTTTTTTTTAATTTTTTTAAATTTGAATTTTTTTTACATTAATTCAACTACAATAATTTTAGTATTACAAATATTATTTTGATTAAAGATTTTGTGGATTAAAAGATTAAAATAAAAAGGAATAATGTTGCTTCTGAGGAAATACTTAATACTCTCCTTTCAGAAAATAAGTAACTAAAAGAAATTAATCTATGTCCACTGTGACCCCCACTTCCTAATAAAAGCTTTACATCATTGGAAGGAAGAGTGGATGAGTTCATGTATAAAGACACAGGAGACACATCCAGAGACAGGGAGGACATGATGTGACCAAACTCTGGGATCAGATACAATTCTCACAGTTACACAGCATTTAGCTCAGCCAGCTGCACAGCCAGGACACACACAGGCTTGCTCGGTTCTCATGCTTCAAATGCACTCATGTGCAAACTCACTTTTCCATATTTTCTGGAAGCCTGGTTTGCACAAATCCCCACATCCTATTATCATGCCGCTAGAAAGTAAATGGAGAAGTCGTTGCCAGACATTTAACTGCTGTAATCAGTGCTGATATAATTAAGAGTCTCAGGTTTCGGATCATGTTTAAACAACAGTGTTTTGGTTGCAACCATCTCAGCATCTTTTCTCTGTCTTTCTTCTGACATGTATGAAATCATTAGGTAAACACCTGGATTTAACAAAGCAAACAGGTAAGCACTTTCCACTGGATAATTACTGCAGTTACCAACAGGCTATTTAACCCTGTGATGCAGTGATGCAGTGAGAAGCTTCTCATTTCTTAAATAACCTTGTCGGAAGACATATTCTGTGGTTGTGGAAAACATATTTGGTTTTTCAGAAGGGTCAAACTACTGGCATGCATTAAGCAAAGAAGACAACTAATGAGGTTGTTGAAACTACTAAAACCAGATTAAGAACAGCCCAACACACTATGAATAGCAGAAAGAAAAGTGGCGAACCATCATCTTAAGTGTGAAAGGAAAAGGAAAAGATTAGTACTAAACAGCTGTGTAGACTTAAGAAAACCACTTCTCACTGAGGCTAATCTGAAAAAAAAGAAACAGGCCTCAGGTTGCTAGGGAGCATAAAGATTATTGTCTGGAGCATGGAAAAAAGGTCTGACGAGTCCAGATTTACCCTGTTCCTGTGTAGGAAAAGAGGCATGTGAAGTGATGCCCAGTGCCTACCTAATATAAACTGAGGAAGGCATCGTTATGGTCTGGGGTTCCTTCAGTTGGTCAGGGTTTAGCAAAATTATGAGTCCAAAAATGAAGCTATCTGAACATACTGAATGACTAGGTTGTTTCATCAGTGGATTTTTTCTTCTATGGTTAATCACTCTATTATCACAAAGGACTTTTAGTGCTGTCTTAACTCACCAAAGTTGCTTTGAAGACTGCAAGTGGTTGCAGACCTGGTCCCTGTATTTGAAGCAAAATCAGAAAGACTGCAAATTCAGTGCACCATTTTATTGTTACATAGTATTACAGCCATATTAGGAAAAAGTATTATTGATCATTTTGACAATAAAGTTAAAATTTCAGAGCGCCAGTTTAGCTTAGTGGGTGAGCAGGCGACCATGCACGAATCAGGCATTTATGGTCAAATAGTTGCTAAGAAACCACTACTAAGGCAAAGCATCAAGCACAAGAGATTTATTTGGGCCAAGAAACACAAGGAATGGACATTAGACCAGCGGAAATCCGTAAGATCTGCAGAACCAAGATCTGAAGAGTCCAGATCTTGGTTCCACCCGCTGTGTCTTTGTGCAAGGCAGAAAAGGTGAACAGATGGTTTCTACATGCATGGTTCCCACCATGAAGCATGGAGGAGGAGGAGTGATGGTGTGGGGGTGCTTTGCTGGTGAGACTGTTGGGGATTTATTCAAAATTGAAGGCACACTAAACCAGCGTGGTTACCACAGCATCCGACAGCGACATGCCATCCAATCCTGTTTGCGTTTAGTTGGACCATCATTTATTTTTCAAAAGGACAATAACCCCAAACACACCTCCAGGCTGTGTACGGGCTATTTGACCAAAAAGGAGAGTGATGGAGGGCTTTGAGTTATTTCACACGTTTTTGTTTAACACCTAATTCCATATGTTCTCATTCATAGTTTTGATGCCTTCAGTGAGAATCTACAATGTAAAGTCATGAAAATAAAGAAAAACCATTAAATGAGAAGGTGTGTCCAAACTTATGAATGGTAGTGTACATATGTAGAGTACGGCAGCCGTGCCAGTTTATCTTGAAACAACAACTGTAATCTGCACATTCCGACTTTTTTCTCGAAGTACAATTACAACTTTAATCCCAGAATTTTGACTTTATTCTCAAAACGATCAATAAAAAACGTTTCCTTAATGTGGCCCTAATACTCCTTCGTACATTTTCAATTTAGCCGAATGCAGTCAAGAATGTCTCAGTGATCAAGTTGCATTGTGGGTAACACAGTGTCACAACCCAGGTATACTATATAAGAAAAGGATGCAGAGTGAAGACCAATAACTGCCCCCTGGCAGGGGCTGGGTCTGTGACCCAGCGGTTTTGGGTTTATTTTGTATGGTTGATTTTCTATGATAAAAAATCATGTTAAATTCGGGTGTTATTCTTAAGTTAAGGGTGTAGTTGAGTTATTTTGCATTTTGGATTTGCGTTTCTTCTATGCCTCCTTGTCTATGTAGGTTCTCTTTGTGTTCCGTGTCTCTCCAGTATGTCATGTGTTTCATGTCTGTGTGTTCCATGTTGTCAAGCTCGTGTTGTCATGGCTAGGTCCCATTATGTTTCCTGTTTGATTTTGAAGAGTCTCGTGTTCCATGTTCAGTGTGTTTAGTTTTGCTTTCCCTTCAGGGTTCATTTGTGTCAGCTGTGTTTCCCCAGGTGTTTCCACTTCCCTTATTGCCCTTCTATGTATTTAAGTCCTCTGTCTTCCTCTGTTCTTTGTCAGGTTGTCTGTTGTCTCCACGTCAAGTCACGTCTGGTCACAGAGTTTTATTTCTACTGCTCAGGTTCATGTTTCGCATGTACCTGTTCTGTTTCATGTTTTAGTTATCATAGTAATTTAGCTGCTCCCAGTACGTTTTGCCTTGTTCTCTGTTTTTGACATCAGCCCAAAATAAACGCCTCGCTTTTTGTTAATGATTCAGTTTCGCCTCTCCCTTGTCTGCTTTTAGGTCCGCTCCACAAACACACTGGCCATTCCGGCCGTGACATAACCACTAATGTATTTCTCAAGAAACCATGAGCTGTAGTGTCGGTATTATCAGCAGTGAGGGCGTGTGGATGGACATGTGAGCAATGAAGTGATGAGCAGCACAAAACAAAGATGCGTGCTGAAGAAGAACTCCCAAGAGTGTGAGGAAGGGTGGGGTTTAAATATAGAAAATACTGGGCCCAGGTGTCTCTAATCAACCTGAAGGTGTGCTCCACCCATCAGAAACAGAACACAAAGAGAGATTAGACGGGCAAACCCACCAAAATTCTTGATAAAACAAAACAAGGGAAGGAAGGAAGGAAGTCTGTGGTTTTTTTCCTGCATCTAATTTAACACTTCACTCAAACATTAAACTGCTGAAATACCTACATCCTTTTTCTGTGAAAGAAGTTTGACTCATTTTTAGTCAGATATAAAGATGTGGAAAGAACCATGTCAACAATGCGCAAATGGAGAAAACACAAGTACCGGTTCTCCTTCAAATCCACAGTGACAGTCAGATGTCATCACAAACCACAGA
Source organism: Etia nguti (assembly GCA_015106755.1). Lineage (NCBI taxonomy): Eukaryota > Metazoa > Chordata > Actinopteri > Cichliformes > Cichlidae > Etia > Etia nguti. The sequence continues at coordinate 14,023 of VUQG01006160.1, read as the reverse complement.
ATGACAAAAACACACAGCAGAGGCAAAGAGACAGGACATCGTCTTTCCTCAGAAAGTGTCATGTTCCTATTATCCTGCCATGTCACGCGGTTTGGATGTAGCAATATATAGGGCAGCAGTAATTGTGCATGATTAGAGTTATGTGTGCGTGTGTGTGATGCCATTAAGAATGTTACTGCCCCTCTACTGTCACAGCCAAATATTTATTTGGTTTGTCCCAAAGAAAATAACTGCGGTGATTTCTGACTTATCCGTGTCATTATGCTACAATATAAAATGTTATTTAAACGGCTCTTAAAATATAATAACAAAGTGCCCTAAATTGATAATGAGAGAGTATGGTACAGCACAAAACATACAAGTTTAAGAGAAGCGTAAACACATACTTCAATTGATTTATTTATTTATTGCTTGCTGCTTTGCAGGCGGGCTGCTTACAATATCCTTAAATCTGCTCTCTCAGTGGCTCAAACCCAGAAAACAAAAACTTACATAGAATTTGAATTTTGCAAATATCTCAAGTGAACTGAAATTTTACTTTTCTGTAACAGCAGAACATTTTTAATAGAAAACAAGACATGACTTTAATGTAACTGCATGGTTTCTTGACCATGTTTCAGTTTCAGTTTCTCTGTGGGGGGTTTCTTTTCAAACCACACTGAAATGAGAGGCTTCCTGCAAATTATGGAAAGATTAAATTCAATTCAATTCAGTTTTATTTATATAGCAGCAAATCACAACAACAGTCGCCTCAAGTTGCTTTGTATTGTAAGGTAAAGACACTACAATAATACAGAGAGAACTCCAGCAATCAGAAGACCTCCTATGAGAAAGCGCTTTGGAAACAGTGGGAAGGAAAAACTCTGCCACGACCGGTTGGACATGAGGAGAGGAAGATGGGATAAAGACGAACTCTTAAGCCAGAGAGGAATATTAATATTAATATTATTAATATTAATATTACTCATTAGTTATTATTAACTAATGCACAGTGGCGTATAAACACATAGAGAATAGAATAGAATAATCCTTTAATTGTCCCACAAGGGGGAAGTTGGTTGTATCAGCAGCAAAAACACACATTTACAAACAGAACAGGACACAGAACAGAAACACAATTTTTACATATTTACATCATGGACAATAGTTACCAAAGCAGAGTACTGTACAGTTGTTAAAATTAGAGTACAGATAAAGGTGAGTGAAGTGCATCATGGGAAGCTCCCAGCAATCTAGGGCTGTTGCAGCATAATTAAGGGGGGGGTTCAGGGTCCCCTGACCCAGCCCTAACTATAAGCGTTATCAAAAAGGACGGTTTTAAGCCTAATCTTGAAAATAGGGTGTTTGTCTCCTGAATACAAACAGGGGCTGGTTCCACAGAAGAGGGGCCTGGAAGCAGAAGGCTCTGTCTCGCATTGCTAAACAGCAATGTTCAGCTAAAAACAGTCAAAGGCTTTTTTTGTTTGGTTTGGTCTTTACTAGTCTAGGAGGACTGTTAGCGTATGGCGGCTACTACCATTGATTTTTTTTTAATTACTTGTTCTTTTTTTACACCTCAGTTTAGCATCTCATGTGTTGGTGGGTTTATCACAGCAGAGAAAAAACACAAATTTGTCCCCAGGATACTGTAAGTAATGTTATGTAAATTTCCAGGACCATATATTTATTCTTGGACTCTGCCAGTGGGTTGCATGATTCACAGTTCTTGGTGTTATAACTTGCTTATAACTTAGCTAATGTTATTAAAAGCTATCATATCAAAAGAAAAAAAAATGGACTTAATGCTTGGATGAACACGCAGTCATGTTTGCCAGCTTGCCAATCCTGTGGTGATGTTTATCTACTTTAGTTTTATTTTCTATTTTAATGATGAAAAATGGTTTGCCAATTCCAACCTATGTGTTGGAATTAAAGACTAAAAAATATATTTATTAAGAAAGTAATAAAAATAGACTTTATTACATGGTATAGGTTTAAAAAAAGAATAACACTTCAGTATTTCATGAAATGTGTTTTCACTATGGGAACAGTGGATCCATTGATAGTTTTACTAATCTGAAAGTTATCTATATTTTTATTGTTAGTTTCTATTTGTATTTAGATAGGACGATGAATGGCCGATTCTCTGATGTGTATCTGTTTCTACCTTTGCTGATGCTAGCATGACTAAAGCTAGCCAAGCAGCAGTAAATATGTCAAGCAAGGCAGAAGGATATACTCATAAAATGAACAGAATCATAAGAATATAACACCATGAGCACTGCAAATGTAACAAAAATATGTTGACATCAAATGGTATGTTTTTAGAAATCTATATGAAACAATGATCATCTATTTTTTCCAATTTTTATTTATTTATTTATTTATTTTTCACAATTGTCTAAATCAGTATATCGTGGACTGGCACAGCTGAAAAGCCGAAGCAGCCAGTTCCTCTTCTTCTTCTTCTTTGGTTTTTTCTCTGGCGCGGTCTTAGCTTCAGTTTCAACTTCAGCTGGCTTGGTAATAATCATTTTCTGTCTGTCTTCTGTTTGTTGTAAAGAGTCATGTACAGACACTGCAGTCTGTGGCAGGGAGTCCTCTTTTTCTTCCTTGTCCTGTTCTCCAGTGTCTTTTTCCACCAGAGGCTCAGATTTTTCGTTTGCATTGGTGGAATTTTGTTCATTTTGCTCCTGTGTGATTTTAAGGTAGGATGCTTTGGCTTCTTTCAGCTCTCGGTCAAGAGTCTCTACCTTCATGTAATGAAAGACCTTGTTGGAGCAGAGCTGTGATTTAAGCTCACTGATTTACATGTTCAGTGTCTCCTGGTCCTGCCTATGTTTAACCACCTGTTCTTTGAGGTGGTTTTGAGCTTTTAGGAGCTGTTGCTGGAGCATTTCTATCTGCTCTTGTTGAGTCCTGCATTGGACCTCAAATTCAGCCTCCCTCAGGCCTACAGAGTGAGAGTGTGAAGCCTTTGTGGTTTGGTTAGAAGAATCCACACACTGCTCTGTGGTAGGGTCGCCAACGTCTTCGTGCAGGATCATGTCATCCAGTATGACAACTGCTTGGTTGTCCTTTGTGCGAACCTCTGTTTCACTGTTTTCAGGCTTATTATTAGAAGTCTCCTCCAGCTGCTCTATGAGCTCTTTAATTATTTCTACATGCTTTGTTTTGTCGTAGTTTATCTGTGCATGAAGTCTGTTCACCTTAGACTGGTAATAAGAAGCCCTCTTATTAGCAGCTACCAGTTTCCAATAAAGTTCCTTCTGATAGTTTTGGGATGCTTGTAGTTGATGTCTGAGAGCAGCAATCTCACCCCATGGATTAAACTGGACTCTGTCCTGATGGGGCCGAAATCTGGGATTGGGCTGATATCGCCAAGCCCCTTCATTATGCCCAGGGTTTTGTCCGCTGGGGTTATTCACTTTTCCCTCTGTCTCCATATTCATATCCTCCTTTGCTTCTGAAATAGTGAGGGATTCAGGGTTTTCCCTTTCAGAAGTTGCTTCAGTGTTTTCTGCCGTTTCTTAATTTCTCAGGTTTGTTAGCAAATCTAACTTGATAATATATGTATAATATTGTATAAATTATTACAGAAAAGCCTGACAGGCTTACCATGTGTACCAGGGGAGAGTTTCATAAACACATGCATCTTCAATCTTCTTTTTTTTCTATCACAATATCACAATTATCATTAGTACCAGGCTATCGTGGCACCCTAGTTTACTTTAAAAACATCAGTGCAATGACTGACTAACTTCAAAAACACAATTACACAGCTTGAGGTTCTTAAATGTTAGAGAGAAACATTTCTGTTTTTAATTTTTCAGAAAATAAATCAAACCCCTCAGACTTCCAGACAAAGGTCTGGGACAATCTGTCTCTGGTAGAACTCATATCAGCATCTAATACCCCGTGGCTCCATGAGAGATTCGGCTAAGCTGCAGTCGGGTACAGTCAGAACTCTGACAGAGTCTGCTGATTAGAGCGGATTTGGTTTATTGGCTGTCTGGTCAGTGTGTTGATTCTGCAAACAAAGTGCGCCTAATTGGCTTTACAAACATGTCTACTCATGTGCAGCTGTCTATGTCCTTATGTGGTCTGTATATGTGGAAGTGTACATCCAGAACTCCATCTGCTGCCTTCTCACTTCTGATTTTGGTCATTGCAGGGTTTTCTTTAAAAATCCCATTAAGAAGATAGAAAGAAACACATTTTCACTTTTAAAATGAGCACACTGACAGCGCCACATGGAAACATTAACCTAGCTCCATGAATCCCACAAACATCACTGATTCCCAGCAGTTAAAGGATGCTTACGGGGTGAGAAGTCTACATGTGCAGGTGACATAAACTGTCAGAAGTGAATTCCTTGTGAACAATCTCAATTTTCAATGACCTGGCAACGCAGATAACCACACATGATGCTCCTTTTTATGTAGCTTTTTTGTGTCTTTGTGACTTCCGTGTATCTTTTTGGTAGATATTCTCTTTTGAGGTCATTTTGAGTACAATCACTGACCACTTTGTCGTGCCTTCAGAGCAAATTCTTTGTGACATGGATGCAACATTCCTTTTAATCCTTATTGACTTGATAGCATCACGCAGTTGCTACAGGTCAGATTTATTGGCTCCACATGAACCCTCTTTTTCCATCACATCCCAAAGGTGCTTGAGTGGATTGAGATCTGGTGACTGTGGAGATATATTTGAATACAGGGAACTTAATGTTACGTTCAAAGCACAGGTGTGGAATGATTTTAGGTTTGTGGCATGGTGTGTTATCCTGCTGGAAGCAGCCGTCAGAAGATGAGTAGACTGTGATCACAAAGGGATGGACATGATCCGCAACAATACTCACCCCACCACAACCAGACGTAAATGTTGACACAAGGCAGGATGGATCCATGCTTTCATGCTGCTGATGCCAAATTTCTTTCCGTTTGAAGCAATCTGGCTGTTTCACTCAGAGAAGTGCACCTCACTGGATATTTTCAATCTCACTTTAAACTCTAGAGATGTGGGAAAATCCCAGCAGATCAGCAGTTTCTGAAACACTCAGACCAACTTCAGCAGGCCATCTTGACCACGACTGCTGCATGTCTAAATGCATTGACTTGCTGCCACGTGATTGGCCGATTAGATATCTAGTCTATTAGGTATGAACAGCTCGACAGGTGTACTTAGTAAAGCAAGTGTATGTTTGTGGTTGTTTGAATTTGGTTGTAGACATTTTGCATTTCTTTGCAGGCTTTTTAGATACACTTTGTATGTTTGTGGCCATTTTGTGGATATTTTACAGACGCAACATGTTTGTACGTATGTTTTTTGTCATCTTGAGTCTCTCCTTTTTGTGCTCTTTGGATAGTTTTGTGCGTGTGTGGCCATGTGTTATCTGATGGTGGTTGATGGTAGTCTTGGAGGGTCGCTTATATCATCTGCTAGTGGTCATTTGTGATGATTTTTTATTTGTATTTGTATTTATGTCTCTCTCTACCTGCCTGCCTGCAGTTTTGATTGACTTTCCAACAATGGGCTGTGGACCAGATCCCCAGAACCATGGCGCCTATGACGACCCATTCAGTAATCCTTCCATGCTTCCTACAGCGCTAAGCTTTGGAAACCTTCTTCCTCTTGTAACACCTTTCGCTGACTCTGCTCCAAGTGGGTGCTGTGACGTGTCTGTCAGGCCATGGGGTGACCAGGTTCGCAGTAGTAGTTTATGGTAGAAAGTATTAGGTGAGTCACACACATAACATAGAATTAGAGGAGGTTTAGGCGTGAGCTGTGTGTGCAAGGTGAGCGTTAGGTAAGTGGATGAGGGTCCAGTTAAAGAGGGATTTGATTTAAAACCTCCAATACCTAGTCCCAAACACACACACACACACACACACACACACACACACACACACACACACACACACACACACACACACCCAAACACACACTCATCTCACTTTTTTCCACTCCTTGTTTACTCAGTACTTTTACCTCTTCT
>VUQG01006152.1:43857-60821 GCA_015106755.1 Etia nguti | reverse complement strand
ATGCAGCTGGTCAGAACGCTCTCTATGGTGCCCCTGTAGAACATGGTGAGGATGGAAGGAGGAAGGTTGGCCCTCTTCAGGCGTCTCAGGAAGTGGAGGCGCTGCTGGGCCTTCTTGGTGATAGAGGTGGTGTTGATGGTCCAGGTGAGGTCGTCTGAGATGTGAACTCCCAGGAACTTGGTGCTGTTAACAGTCTCTACCGTGGAACCGTGGATGCTGAGTGGTGTGTGGGTGGAGCGAGTCTTCCTGAAGTCGACGATCATCTCCTTGGTTTTGTCCACATTCAGTGCAGGTTGTTCTCGCTGCACCAGAACGCTAAACCTCATCTCTATACGCTGACTCGTCGTTGCTGCTGATGAGTCCAACCATGGTTGTGTCATCAGCGAACTTGATGATGTGGTTAGAGCTGTGTAGGGCGGTGGAGTCGTGTGTCAGGAGACACTGACAGACTCTGACAGGCGCATAGAGTAGTCTATACTATATACGCTGTCTATTTGTGCTGATAACTGCTATTTCAGCCTGTTGACACAACTGGTTATGCATCAGCTCAGGATTGCTTAAATTTGAGCGACTTCTGGTCTATTTTGTGAACGGTATAAAAGTGACGTCTAACCACAACTTGGATACTTCCTGCCATTCCCATGGATGACACCCAAAAGTGACTGCACGTCTATATTACTGACAAATGAGGCTATGTTTTAGATAAAGAAAAAAAACCTTTTACCCATCAGTCTATTAAGTATATTCAAACATCTCCACCATAAGCTACAAGATTAAAGCTGTTTACAGCCATAATGTGCTATTGAGTACTTTTCCCATGAGTTGTTTTTATATATTTTTATTTTTCAGTAAAGCAACTGAACACATTAAATTGACATTTTATTAATATAATTCTTTCATCTCTCATATCACACCCTGTTTGTACTTTGTTTTGTTTTATTTTGTTGAGCTAGTCTATTTTATTATAGAATGTAAAGTCATGTGAAAAACAAAGTAAATCCTTACTTCTTCCAGGGTAATTAAGCGATTAAGTAGCAACCAGGTTGATTAATTGATCAGGAAGTATGAGCGCCTCTATAAAAGCAGGCATTCTAGCAGTTTGCTGATTTGAAGCATTCAGTCTTCCCAGGAGTGGATTCCCAAGCAAATTCAGCCCAAAGCCACAGCATGTAATGCTTAGAGAAATAAGAAGAACATCACACCAAAGTTTAGGTTTGCAAAACTGCCTCAGAACAAACCACACGGTATCTGGACTAATATCCTTTGGACAGATGAGAATAAATTGGGGATGTTTAGCCATAATCCACAGCACCACATCTGTGAAAACTTTTTTTTCACATAACTTTATTCAATGTTTTCCAAACCTTTTTTGTGATTAATAAAGTATATCTTATCATATTTTATTATTATTTTTGTCGTCAGCTAGCAATCTTATTTCTGTAACGATCACTTTGTTCACCGCTGACAGAAATAAGATAAAGGTCAGGCTGAAGTGTGTACAGTCTGAGATGACATTTTTCCACGCATTTATTAACGTTTACATTTTAATAGTTCTAACTGTGGACAATTCAATTTTAAGCCATAAATCTTCTTTTGCATTTCCTCCTTTTGTCACATGCCAGCTTCTGTTTTGTCTTTTATGGTCACTTCAGTGCTGACTTTCCAAAAAAAAAAGGTGTTGCTGGTGTTACCCCAATGAGTTTTAGCCAGACTGTAACAATTGTACAGTCACCCACCTCCACACTGTCGGCATTTCTTCTTTTTTTTCTTTAACCTAGCTGCCCAATCACACCGCGGAATTTCCCTGGCGTCATTAATATTGTGTTTCAGTGGGTGGGAAGGAAGAGATTTGAACTTTGAGTCGTGTCTGCAGAGCAGCGACAGCTGAGTGAGCAGCAGAGACAGCTCGGAGAAAGCGTTCGGCTGTCTGCCACCTCCGCAGCTTCACCCGGATACTCGCGCTGACACAGTCTCACATCATGTCGTTTATTCTTATGAAGAAAAAGAGATTTAAATTTAAGGTGGACTTCGACTTGGAGGAATTGTCGTCGGTTCCCATTGTCAACGGAGTTTTATTTTGTAAAGTCAGGCTGCTGGATGGAGGCTTTGCTGAAGAGTCCTCCCGGTATGATTTTTCTTTTAATTTAATTTAGCTATTTATAGCAACAGGTCACTAGTTGTTTTGGGAAAATTTCATCAGTCAGGTCCAAATTCAGCTTACTTTTGACACCTGTTTGCATTTATTGCGTCGTGGTTGCTTCTTCGGTGCCTACAGCATTCCGCTGTATTCGTAGCTGACGTTTAGCTAACTCAACACCAGCTGTTCGCTATCTTAAACTGCTTAAACTTACCTCAACGACAGTTGAAGACCTGTATGCAAGGAGGCAACAGAACACACCCAGCGGAGTGATTTAACGCCTTAAAACGAACACACTGACTCTCGTGCGTTGTTTTAACAGACCGAGACTTTTTTTTTTGGCTAACCTATATTTATAAAGTTTATCAAAGCATGGGGATGTTTTTTTTATTTTTTTTTTAATTTAATATAACACTGACTCTGATGGAAAAAACTATTTACAGTTATACTTTCATTCATTGTTTTTTTTAATGATTAAAAAAAGAAAAAATCTACAGTAACTTATTCATATTTGTCCCTAATTTATGTCAGTGAGGAGCCCCAGAACAGTTTGTTGTTTTTTCAATACAAAGGCGCATGCTAGGTCATAGTCTCCTGGGACTCATTTTAACTGCACTTTACTTTAATGAGTCACTCTGGAAAAACGGAGTCGGAAGCGCTGGCCCTCATTACTTTGCTATGGTAACTCTCCCTAAACTATTGTGTAAACACGGTATTCTTAAGTTTATCCTGCCTCAACCACAGCTTTTGATTTCCTGCTTCCTTTACAATAACCTACAAACACAATATCTATCTATCTAAACAGTTTATAAAACAACAATAAAACAACCTTGTTCCCAAAGTCAGCAAAGTTTTTAAAAGTGTTATCTATTTATCTGTCTGTTTGTTTATTTATTTAGTGGGCTGATTTTTCAGATTTTGACTGGTGATCCTATGCATGCAGCTTTTGTGTCTCAGTGATTGTAGATGTAATTGAGACACTGCTTGATAATAACTTGTCCAAACCATAACTCGTTTTCATTTTGTATGTCTGGTATGATGTGGGTTTACTTTCCTTTTTAGAATCTTCTATATATATATATGTGTAGATGGTTTGCAATGATAGGATTGCATTCAGTTTCATTGCACATGTGGAACAACAATAAAAATGTGTTCTGTTTTATTCTACTGCCCAAAAAACTGCCTGGAGGCATTTTAAGAAGGCTGCTTTTATGGGTTTGAGAGCTGCTTTTAGAAGGATAGTATAAAAGTGAATTTCCAAACTATTTAGAAGCATCTCAGGAAAACCTGCATACAAAATAACGCTGTGACATTTTCCTAGCATAAAAGAATGTGCTAAATTGATACACATATTTATTACTCAATATCTTACTATTGCAGTTAAATATTTGCTGAGGATGAGTTATCTCAAGACATCATCTGATAGACAACAAGGGACAAGGGTTGGAAATTAGCAATAGCTATAAATATTTTATGCAGCACACCAGTTTGATGCTCTATATTGGAACTGTTAAACTGTATTGTACAATTTTCCATAAATACATAAGAAGAAATAAGAATAAGAATGTAGAAGCTAATCAGATACTGTGATATATCTGTATGTCTACTAGTGATTAAATGCACTTGTCTCACAGGGAGCCTGTCCAAGCCAACAGTGTGCACTGGAAGAAGAAATTCTCTTTCATGTGTAAGATGAGTGCCAACGCTGGGACGGGTGTGCTAGACCCCTGTGTGTGCCGTGTGTCGGTGCGCAAGGTACAAAAGCCTTTGTTTCTGTTTTGTTGACATAATTGAGAATGCACAGTGGGAGTTGTTCCATAGCCATAGTTCATGCAGTGAACGGAGACTTGAGTGTCTATTTACATAAGATTAGAAGAACTGTTGTAACTTCAACACAGCAGTTCATTGTTGTTCATGGAGTTTAGTTGTCCTGCAAAAACTTATAGAGGCAAGGAATAGTAAATAAACAGGCAAATTATGTGATATCACTTTTTTTATCATTTCAGGAATTGAAGGGTGGAAAAACATACGCAAAGGTAACACTTCTCTTCTAAAGTGTGTAGATTTGTTGTGGTGGAAAAAAAAATCTGCTTAATAACAAGTCCTATCAAAACCTTTATGAGATAACGATGATAACGAGACGTCCTTCAGATGCCCTGAGAACTTTTTTTTTTAATAGCTTGCAGTTTCCGGCTTTGGTCACTGATTGAGGAAAAAAAAAAAAGACTGACGTGTTAACCAATAACTCCAATGAGGAGTCAAAGAATTAAGCAATCTTATTTCTCAAGTTTCCAAGGTCCCAACTCATGCAGGTTACATTGTTTCCCGTAACTAGAGCTGCATTGAATTTCTGTGTTTTTAGGACTTCATTCTCGTGATCCTTTGTAAAAAATCTATATTTAAGGTATGTCAGCTGACTTTTAATCAGTTCAAACTTGTTGAGTTGTCACTTTTCACCCTGCACAGCTGGGCTTTGCTGATTTGAACCTGTCTGAGTTTGCTGGATCTGGCAGCACAGTACGACGCTGTCTCCTGGAGGGATATGACACAAAGAACACCAGACAGGATAACTCAATTCTCAAGGTATGACAATGATGCAACACACACAGCTTTCAAACACTAATAAATAACATGGAAAGGGACCTTAGGAGTATCTATCACACTGGCCATGTGTTGGCACAGCTCAGAAGTTCACTCTTGTTTGTCTGTACACATTAAGAAAACTAAGTGAATTTCTCAATACACAAGAACACATGTATGTTTGAGGAAGCTGAATGTGTGACATACATTGGAAAAAATTGAGCGCCCTGAAAGCTGAGACAAGACATGTCTGAGCTTGTGACTTATAAACTACCTGCGCTGTGGGAATGACATTAAAATATACGTGTTGCTCCAGGGGCAAAGAGAAGACATGCAATCAACTTTCTCAGAAAATCTTATTATATTAACCACGCTTAAAAGATACCGTGTGAAACCAAACTAGAAAGCAGAAAGCTGTATGCCTTGGTATTCCTTTCTAAAGCTGCCAATCCTGTTGCTTTTGTCTCTGTTACAGGTTGTCATCACCACACAGCTTATGTCTGGAGATCCCTGTTTTAAAACGTAAGAGCGCTTCTTCAACCTAACATCTCACACTTGCAACTAAGAAATTCTTAAATTATCTTTTTAAAAGTATATATATTTATTTATTTAATTTTGATAAATACTCAATTTGGTTCAGATGGTAAAAGATGCCTAACTGCAAAGCTTTATATTTGTGGTTGCGACGAAAGTCTGCTCCTCAGGTATAAACGCCTCAGAGGAAGTGATTTCGTGACTTCCTGTCTGTCCTAAAGTGACACCCTCACGCATGTTATCAGTAACGAGATGCAGAGAAGTAATGGCAAAGTACTTTGTAGGTGAGGCCTTATCGTTGTCTTATCTGAGAGCTAATGACGCCTCACCCAAACATTGAGCTGCCCAACCTTAAGAGTGAGCAATGGCTGATATGTGATCTGAAGCTTTATGTAGAACAGGTTTGTCGCAAAGGATGTGATGTAATGTCACACTCCTGGCAAAGCTTGTACCATGTGCAAATAGTAAGCTGCCTTTCTTGATATTTCTTTCCTGTTTCAGCTCATGCTTAGTGTAATAACACACAAGCTGTTGCCTTGGAGATGTCTAGAGCTTAGTCACCCAACCCACAGAGTGTTACTCATTGTGTGTGTGTAGGATTTACAACGCGGAGGAGAAAGGATGCTCTTTTTTCAGTCTTTGTAGAACTCGCATTACTGTGTTTAAACAGAGTCTTTTGTTGTCTGTCAAACTAGAGGCTGTTAATAACTTGCTTATAACTAATACTAACCAGTGTGATCAAACAGCCAGTTGTGTATGAGTAAAAGTGTTTGAATACTAGTGTCAAAGCTACACATAAAAGTGTGTTTACATGGATGGTTGACCTTTTTCAGTAGATAGTTTGACTTGGCAGTAAAAGCACCAGCTGTGAAGCCAACATGCTCTCTGGCTGCATGTGTTTTTGTACTTGGCCTTCATTTTAATGTCACCTACATACGTAAAACTTGCACTTTACACCACAGACACACTTGCATAGAAACACCTACCAAAAGTATTCAGAAACCACTTTTATGTTATTTCCAGCTATAGTAGGTGTCTATGATAGCACAAACATAGATGAAGTCTTACTCACGAGGTGAAAACACCAGCCACAGCCGGAATAGATGTCAAAAGGTGTCACAGTTGAATCAGTGAGCGACCTGGCAAGAGTCACCTAGTTGTGAATTATCGATTCAGTCATCAGCTGTGGTTTCCATGCCATGATAAGCTAAAAGGTCTGATGTAGGAAAGCTTTTTTTTACATAAGCTTTAATAAAGTTAACCAAAACCTGTGTTCCCTTTAGTCCCCCATCTACAGCCATGACTCTGGGGATCCCACAGGCAAATGCAGAGTGTCTACTTGAGGGGAGGAAAGGAGGAGACATGCACATCTCACACTCAGTCTCTGGTATGTATATGTAACTTATGGCAAATACCCTTTAATATTACTGGTCAGTTTCTTACAGAAGCAGAGATATTTTTTGGAGACTGTAGTGGTGTCAATTATGAAATCAGTATTCCTTAATCATGCCACTGGATAGCAGTAGCTGTATTTACATGATGTTTTTGTTAATTATGATAGCAAAGCCATAAAAAATGTGTGATTTCTATTTAATTTACTGCAATTTATTATAATTTACTGAATATATCACTTTTTCTTAATAGGGACTCCAGGAAAGTCTGTATCAGTGCCAGATGAGCTGGTAACGTTTGGTCACTCTCGAACACCCAGCTATGCAAGTCAGCTGTCAAAAATTTCAGGTAGAAGTACTGTGACACACATTTATTCACTTTAATCATTGCAAATGTTCTCACCCTTATTCACTATATGGGTTTTTTCCCCCCTTACATGCTGTAGGTTACAGCTCAAACAACTCCAGTTTAACAGATCTGAGCCATCGGCGGAGCGGGTCAGGAGGTTCTGCCTCTACGGGCATCGGCAGCATCCTTGAACACAGTGATCAGCAGGTGGAGAGAGGAGAGAAGGAGAATAAGACTACTCCCCCAGTCTCTGCAACTTATCATCATACATTAGACAGCCCTGCAATACATTTAAAGGCTCAAAGGTGATACAGACAGTTACTCTGGCCTTGGAATAGTATGCTATCGATAAGATGGTGGTCTTTTGACCACTATTACATTCTTTCCATGCTCTATTCAACCTCACGACAGTGTCGAATATTTCCTTATTTATAAATTACATTGTTTTTCGTGGTGTTTGAACCCTGTATTTGCAATACTGAGCCATGTTTGTCTTCCCCTGTTAGACACCCAGTCAAGCAGAACTCTGTGGAGAATCAGCTGAAAAGAGTCGATGCCACCAGAGTGGATGCCGATGATATAATCGAGAAAATCCTCCAGAGCCAGGATTTCAGCCATGGATTCTTGGACTCCAGTGCAGAGGGTGTGTACTCCTGATCTTGGTGTGGAACGTTTCCCACCATGTTGCAGATGGGATCAGGTTACTTGTGTTGCAACAGTGTAATGTCTCTAAGGGCTTGATTCGAGTCCCTATTATGCCTTAAGCCAAACTTGCCAAGGATGATTCATCTTTCATGAAGAATTGCATAACTTATCACAGTAATGCCACGAGGTGTGGTTTAAACTCACATCTGGATAGCTACCCTGTTACAAAGTCTTAGAGAGAAGAGCTGTTTGTTGTGTTGAGATTAAGAAAGGATGAGTCTCCCTGTTTATTGAGGCAAATGTTGCAGACATTTTTGTTTGGAAATGCATCCTCAACTATAAACTACTTATCTTTGTTCTTGAAAAGATCTTGCTCACCTGCTTACCTGTATTATCCCACACTTAAAACTCATTTATTGTTTGATCTTGACCTTAAAATCAGTAGGGCATTTTTTTTTAATTTTATTTTTTTTTAGCCCCAACTGTAGGAATTGATGGTCAGTTTTCTTATTTCTAATGTGTATTTGTGTTTTTGTTACTGCAGAGGAGGGGCTCAGCTTGTTTGTTGGTCCTGGAGGAAGTACAGCTTTGGGAAGCCAGCACATGAGGTGGGTTTGATTATGTAACCATGGGTTGGGGGTGCAAGACACCAGACACCAAACATTTACTATAAATATGGGCAACTGAAAGAAGGCTAAATAAGGGTTCTGATAAGGACTCTATGTATCTGCTTTATGCTCTATGTAACTGGTCTTCATGTTTTATACTTAAGAGGCACATTTTCATGATAAAATCAGTTAACATCTGCCAGATCATATGAAGATCCTTATATCGTGTGTGTTTTCCTGTCATGTAACAAACTGCGGCATTCTTTTTCAGGGTCGCAATTGGAGCCTTTGAGCAGGTGGTCATCAAGCGCTAGGCTTTGGAAAGCACGTGTCCTCACAAAGGGTGCGGTATTATTCTGATGCAGGGGCCACAGGACTGAACAGTGGATTTAGCATCAGAACTTGCACCATCTCATTCCGAGGGAGATCTAATTTCTCTTATGCAATCACTCTCCAGCTGATCTGCAGCTTAGCCAGGACAGCCCCCTAGTGTTCAGGAAGTGGAGCTGAAGGCCACATTATTGAAACGTTTTGCGGACTGAGATAACTGGTGCACTGATCTTCTTGTCCTCTTGTGCTCTTTGGAAAAAGTAAGACATACTGTAAGTCTTCTGCTTACCCCACTTATGCTGGGTTTTTCATTTTAAAAAGTGCTTAAAATAATTCCACATGTCCGTTAGACGTTTTTGGTACAGCTGTGATTTTTGATTCTATTTTTTTTTTTTTTTTTTTTTTTTTACTTTTTTTTTTTTTTTTTTTTTTTTTTTTTTTTTTTTAATTCACTTGAAGTGACAAGCCAAAATGTCAGTGTCAGTGGGTTTGTTTTGGTATTTAAGCTTCAAAAACAAAAGAGGGTTGTGGAAGAATTATAGCATATGACTGTGGGTTAAAGAGGGTTTCTCTTTCCTCTCTCTCATTTTTTTTGACAGGTGTTTTCTTCAAAAAAGGTAAACTTTTGACATCTGTGAAAAGGATTTTATCTAAATGTAGACTCCCAGGCAATTGCAGACCTCTCTCACTATGTAAACTCAGTATTATAAGTATTATAAAACTGACAATGGGGAAATTATTTATTGTGGTTATAGTAGGATTTTATTTTAATAATTCATGCTAAATACAAATGAACGCCTTCCTTCATCTGGTTGTGACGAAGGGTTACAGCATTGAAAACATTGACATCAATACAGTTAATTGTGTGTGGATGTTAAGTTAATAATATTATTATTATTATTTTATTTATATATAAAAAAAATTTTATTCACAAATTTGTTTTACCAAATTTAAGATGTACAATGCTTAATGTATATTTTGCTGCCAAATATACATCTTTGTACATCATCTGTATCAGTATGTCATTCTGACAACCTGCTGGTTATCATCTGGTGATGATAACCTCATGCAAATATCTGTTTATAGAGATTAACTGTATATACACTTAGTGCAGTGTGTTGACATTTTCCTGCATTCATTGCCAACTTTTTTTAATAAAAACTTTAATTCTGGAAAACTTCGATCTTGTATTTGTGCTTCATTTCTAAATCCAAGTGCAGAAGCGTGTGAAGGATAGCCTAATTTAAATACAAATAATTAATAAGGAAACTAAACGCTGATAGAGAAACCTTGATGTTTAGAATAACTGGATATTGTGTCTAAATTCTTGAAACGTGCACGCCAAAACCATGGATGTTTTAAAAAAAAAAAAAAAAAAAATCGACAACGCTACTTCCGGTTTGGGGAAAAGCTTTTTCAAAGTAAGAATCTGCTAACTAAATTCACACGAATACCAATAGAAAACTTGTGTGTTTTGAATTCTTTATACCTGTATATAATTGTAAAAACACATTTTTTTAAAGGTGTATTTGTTTGACCGGTCAAATATAACTTAAACCATTAATGCGAGCTTGTATGCTTTTATTTTAAAAATTAAACGCGCTGACGTATCCAGGTCGCAGCACAGCAGCAGTGCACCACAAACGTCACAGTTCCGGTTCCACCTCGCAGTACTTGAGCTACACCGACGGCGGGAAGTTATTATCATCAATTTAACTACATTTCACCAAGGATTAAACGGGCAAATTTGTTAACGGTCGACAATTCACTACCTAATGTTGATGGATCTGTAGCCGGATATACGCAAAGATTAAAGAAAACATAGCGGTGGTGGATTCAGCTAACATGGCTACCGTCGGAAACCAGCTACCAACGCAGGCCGTTAGCAAGCCTACATCTGGAAAACATGGAAACGTACTGCCCCTATGGGGCAACGAAAAGACTATGAACCTTAACCCAATGATCCTTACCAACGTTCTGTCCTCGCCGTATTTCAAAGTACAGCTTTATGAACTAAAGACCTACCATGAAGTTGTGGACGAAATCTATTTCAAGGTAACGATAACAATAACATTTGCTGATGCTAACCCGCATGCTAGGTTAGGTAACCACGTCCAGTCTAGCTAGCGGGGTTGTAGCAGTGTACAACTGTCGTCAAGTAATAAGCGCTGCGGGGAGGGCAGGGTTTATATAACTCCAAATGCAGGCGAGGGAAGCTGGTGTTGTCATGGTGTACAGCACAGTATGCGTATAACTTTGAATTACTGTCAGTTAAAGAGATTATTAAAATTAACATTATTATATCAATTAAAGTGACCTTAATTGGCTTCCGTCGTTAACGTTAGAACTACTTCACTTGAGTTTGAGACCCGTTAATTGGGCATATGTTAAAGAAAGTTGAGCAGTTGGTAAATCTCTGTCGTTGTTTTGATAGTACTTGAAGCGTCATGGAGTTGATTGGTGTGTGTGTTTTAAGCGGTTTGATGTGTTTGTCTGTGTGCCTGCAGGTGACTCACATTGAGCCCTGGGAAAAAGGAAGCAGAAAAACTGCAGGCCAGACTGGAATGTGCGGAGGGGTAAGTGAGAAGTACGTGCTTTTTGTACTCCCCACCTTTCCCTTTTTTCTGTGCCAGGATGACGAATGTTTCACGGCAGCTTGATAAAATCACTTAACATGATCTGCAAACTGGTGAACTCAGTTGTGCACCATTAAATAAGCTTGAACTCACTGCACTTCCGTTCTTGAGTTTACTAGTTATGTGGCAATGTTGCAATTTAAAGTTTTCATTTAAACTTTTCTTCTTTCGTTAGGTACGTGGAGTTGGCACGGGTGGGATTGTTTCTACTGCTTTCTGTCTTCTATACAAACTGTTTACTCTCAAGCTGACTCGCAAACAGCTTATGGGCCTGATTACACACACAGACTCTCCGTACATCAGAGCCCTTGGTTTCATGTACATAAGGTATGTGTTATAACTAAACTCTCTACAAGACAGATGGGTACAACTGAGTATTAGGACCACAAAAAAAATATATAGAGCTCATTTTGAGATTAAAGTCGAAATACTAGTTTGAGAAAAAGTTGACATGTAGACATTACAGTTGTGGTTTCAAGCCATACAACTGCCACAGCTCCTATGCCCTCTATAAAATGCCTTGTTTTAGTTTTCCTTGTAACTAAAACCATTTCACTAACTCATCAACATTAGACTTTAATCTCAAAAATAGTATTTCGGCTTTAATCTCAAAATTGTACCTATATTCTCAAAATGATTGATAAATGTTTTTTCCTTAATGTGGCCCTTATGCTCCGTAGATACGTCATTGCAACTCAAATCATCAAATTTTTTAGAAATGTTTTCTTCAACCACCTCCAGTTTGCCTAAAAATAGTATAGTCCAAAAAATGAAAAAATATATTATGAAATGAAAACTATTATATACATTTAAGTTATAATTAGAATAACAATATTCCAATATTTTTTTTGGTACAACTTGTAATAACAATAGTCCTAAAAATGAAAATACATTCTAAGAATTTGATGTTATAAAGTATTCTACAGGTTTCCTTTTGCATTATTGTGTACTTGTATTATATATAAGTATATAATATTCAAAAATTGTATTCTGCAGTGTGAACTTATTTATTAGTGTTTGCTCAAATATGGACAGTCCTTCTTGAATTTTTCTCATAGTTAAACTGGACATTATTCAGATGTTTCCATGTAATTACAATTTATTTGTGAAAATTTCATGCTTTTAGCTGTAACAGTTTTTGAGATTTTCACGTTCACAAGTACACAAAACGTGCTGGAAGTGGGTTTATAGACCATTAATAAAAAAAGATGTACTTGCTTACACGTATGAAGCTAAAAAAGGTTACTTTATATGCAAATCAGAGACGGTCAAGCAGAATGGCCGTGATGGTTTGAGATGGAGTGATGCAAGTGTTTGTTTTTTTTTTTGTCTTAGACCATCATGAGCAGTAGTAATTAAAATTAAAATAAGTTAGTGAGGTAATATGACTAGGGAATGTTTTGTTTAAATAATTACCTCAAATGTGTAAAGCACATTGCTCCTGTAAAAGATTTGCTCAAAATGATAAACATCTGCGCTTGTGCTCGCTTTCCTTCCTCAGGTACACTCAGCCCCCAACAGATTTGTTTGAATGGTATGATGGCTTCCTGGATGATGAGGAGGTATGTCACCTCGGGTAATAATTTCATGTTTCTTTCTCCTTCTCCTTGAAATGCACAGTCGAACATCACTCATAAAAAGCTGTACTCCCCCACCCACCCCCTTGTGATGCTCATAGCTGATTTTTCACCTTTGCCTTCATTTGGCTTAATTGTCCCCAGTTTTTGTCCTCTAAGCCTGAGTAGCTAGGTTACTTTTGCTCACTGCTCTGCTGCTGATTTTTATCGGGGTAAGTACCACACGTGATGCCGAGTAAATCTTTTAGTCACTGTAATTTCAAGGCATGCCCTCTGTTTTCTGACAAGGACTTGTTGCACAAAACTACATTTGGGATAAATAGCAATTGGAACATTGACACTAAATAAACACTGTGTTATTTAATATATGTAAAATATTTGCTTAAGTGAATTATTTTCATATTTAGGTGAAATCTAATTTTATCCCAGGCTGTGCAACCAGGCCTCCTCTGATGTTCTTTTGCATTATATTTGAATTGAATAATTCTGAAATCCTACCCAACTGGTTAATTCCCCTGTTTTTTTCTTTAGATGCCCATTGTGCAGCAGGTGAATTGGATATTGTATCTCAGCACTGTTGGTTTGCGTGAGTGCAAAGCGGCTGTTCTCTACCATATAAATTGATAACTATTCAAATGGTGTGCACTTACCTACCTGCTCCAATCTGTGCTTACACTGTGGGCAATTTTTATTCTCTTTGAGAGTTCATTATGCTTTTGGGAGATCGAAGAAGGAAGCTAAAGCTTCTTTCTCTTTTTTCCCTTCAGCACAATGACAGTGTGCCCCAATGTTTCACTCTTTCTTTCCTTCATATTTGGCCTGAAGAGTTAAACATAACCACTTTTTTGAAGATGCTGTTTAAAACAAAGGATATGAAGGATGGGCATTGCTCCTTATAAATGTAGTGACTTTTGCTGCATAATTAAAGCTCACTCTGTAAATACAGACACCAGGAAAAAACAGACAGGTTAGGTGAGACCAGACTTGTAAGATATTCAGAGCTGTGTTTCCACTATTAATAAGTAAGGCCAGGCACATTTGATTGTTTTTTTTGGTCTTTGATGAGAGATTAAGCTAGATGAACAGAGGTGAAGGTTCAGTGCTTGGTCATCACAAATTGCTTTTTGATGTGAGGCAAGATTGGAAAAAAATATATTTGTCGACGTCCTAAACTTGTGTGCTAACTGAGTTTTTTTTGTTGTTATTGCTTTTTTCCCCCACCGTTTGGTTTTAGGAGCTTGACGTAAAGGCAGGAGGTGGTTGTGTGATGACCATTGGAGAGATGCTGCGCTCCTTCCTGACCAAACTGGAGTGGTTTTCCACACTGTTTCCCCGTATCCCAGTGCCTGTGCAAAAAGTTATTGACCAGCAGATAAAGGCAAGGCCGCGGAAGGTACCTCAGAAGGAGACGCAAGAGGATGAGGACGGGTTTGCAGAGTCGGGAAGGCAAGGGGAACGCCGGCGCTCCAGGTAACGACAGTGATTCCAACTGCGGTGTCTGCTTAACACGTTATAGCTTTCATGGAGCAATAAACAGGACAAATTTGAGTCCTGCAGTGTGTGAGCTGTTAACTTGCTTTCATTTTAACTTATTTTCTTGCCCTTAGGTTAGGTTTTTGTAACAAAAAGGTCTGTTTTATTATTTTGCTCTTTAATCTCAGTTATTAATAAAAAACATTTTAACAGTATGAATTGTCAAAGTTAACTACATATAAAAATTGTGATGTTCACAAAAGAGGTTTTTGCTTTCCACAAGGGCTTTGATCAATGTTATACAAGCTTAAAATACATGAGACACGTGTTTGGTAATTAAATGGCCAAAAAGTAACAGAAAAATGTGCAAACCTCTGTTAAACAGGCAGAAGAGTCTCTTTGCCTTAACTTTATACAGACAAGTCATGCATGTCCATAATCGACCATAAAGGGACATTTTTAGGTCATAAAAAAACCAAGGGATGGGTATTAAAAGATTTTCATGGTATAATATTTGTAGTCTGAATGGACACATCAGATATCCACATCGTTCTGTCAAACTTTTCTCATTTATGTGCACTGAATGAGAAATCATGGGAATTTTAATAAAAATGTAAACGTGATGAGGAACGGTAGTTTTGTAACAGCTTCTGCAATTTAATACATTAGAATAAAAATAAATAAATTGCAGATTTAGCAGAAAGAGGGATTGCATAACTGAACTGCCACAGGACTGAAGGAGCTGCTTTGATATTTAGTGGAGCATTGTGTGTGTCTGACTTGCCAGAACAGTGTGTGTCATGTGGGAGATGGAGATAAAGCTTAGACATCATCCTCCGCATCCATCCTTTGGTGACCTTAGCGTAGAAAATCGACAGCAAATAGTAACATTCTGTCGTTCTTTCCAGGACACCCAGGCGGACACCGAGCCCCCGAAGGTCGCCCAAACGGTCCAGGAGCAGGAGCCACCATCGCGAGAGAGAGCGCCACGGCCCCAGCTTTGATCGAGAGCTGGAGAGAGAGCGTGACCGGCAGAGGAAGGAGAGGGAAGGCAGGGACCGAGACAGGGAGAGGGGGGACCGAGGGGACAGGGAAAGGCGACGCTCCCGTAGTGCGGACAGAAACAGAGAGCGCAAGAGAAGTCACAGTGGTAGCCGCGACCGTAGGAGCGAGCGCAAGGAGAAGGAAAGGGATGGCGGGGATGACAGGAGCAGGAGGAAGGACAGGGATCACCATAAAGACAGAGGCACTGAGAGGGAAAGGTCCAGGGATAAGAAGAGCAGGGGAGAGACTGACGACCGCAGGCACAAGGACGATAGGGAAAGGCACAGGGACGAGAGGAAGGCCAAAAGGTCCAGCCGGAGTCGAAGCAGAGAGAGGAGACACAAAAGTGGGGCAGAGGAGAAGAGCAGGAAAAGGGAGCGCAGCCACAGCAGGGAGAGGGACAGGGAGAGAGATGGAGAACAGCGCTCTCACAAACGTAGTGGCAGCAAAGAGAGGAGCCACCATCAGCGAGAGTCCAGCAATGACCACAGTAGACACAGAAGGAGTCAGAGCATCGAGTAAATGTCGCCTCGCAGCAATATTACTGGTGTTTTTCCTCCTTTTTTCTATATCCAGCTGTCTGCTCTGTCACTTGTGCTAAAAAGAAGGAACGATTGCACATCGGACATTTGGATTTGTTGTCTATGGCCGATGTAATGTTGCTTTATGTTTTTCCGCTATTTCACTCCCCATTAGACCATCATTAGTCTTCACTTGAATTCTGGAAAGTGGAAAAAAAAAAGGCATTTTAATTTTCTATTTTTTGTTTTGTTCGTTTTTTTTGTCCAAGACAGGGGGTTTGTACATAATTTCTAAGGCTGTCTACACGATGCACACGGGCAGAGTTGGACTTCCCACTGGGCCCTCAGTGCCATACTATCGCCATGCAGATTACACGATTCATGAAAAACGACTGTAATTACTTTCAGCCTGTACAAAAGACCACATGTGCTTACTCTTAAAATTTGTCTGATATGCCGCTGTACATGAATGGTTGAAGTTCAACACTTAACGTGAAGGCTGTGTGGCTCAGCTAAAGCAGAACAGTTCTGTCCGTGATCACGTGTAGACGTCCTGAGAGCGTTTTAATCCTCTCAAATGCGGTCCGCAAAGGGTAATTTTTACAAAACACACTTGAGCCCTGCTTGTGTTGTGTTTCGGTTATTGCTCTGTTGCATTTTGTTTTCTAATAAAACACTTAAGATAAAAAAAAACAAAAAAAACAGAAGCAACATGTCGTTTGTACAACTCTCTTGCACACACAAAGAAGATGAAAGAAAATATTTTCAATATTTTATTAGAATGTAGTCTAAAAATTATTTGCATGTTAAATACACATTTAGCAATGGTGATAATTTACAAAATGAGCATTAAAAAAGCAGGAGGAACATGCAACCTAAACCAACGGTAGACATAAACCCATCTTTATAAAGAGTTTATAATATAAGCATGAAATGGAGGACGGAGCCTTTTATTTTAAAGACAACTACTTCATTATCAGTGGTGAGGCGAATGCTGAATGCAGCTCATGGTTCATGAGCAGAGCCACCCACATTAATTCCCACGATGTATGTGCTTATGTATTGTGTGTTAAGGATTTGGCATCTAAAAGTGGAACCATTTGACTTGGATTTTTTTTTTTTTTTTTGAAAAAAAAGGA
>VUQG01006152.1:13370-43837 GCA_015106755.1 Etia nguti | reverse complement strand
GAGATCCTTTTTATTTGTTTTTTTTTTTTTTTTTTGAAAAAAAAGGAGAGGTGTGGAGGCCTCAGAAGTGCCTTTTCTGTTTACTGTGGAAGCCTGTGATCTGTTCGCACACATATGGGCTCAGACTCTGGCCCACTAGCGTCTGTGTAAATGGCCAGCACAGAGATGCAGTAGGTGGAGTTTGGTCTCATATCAGTGAGCATGATGCTCTCCCCGTACACCAACAGCTGCTGGTGCTCGTGGGACCTGCTTTGCTTTATAACCAGCAGGCTGTAATAGGAAGCACCCTCCACCTTAGACCACGTGATGGAAATGACTGTTGATGTTGTGTGTGTGACATCCAACACGGGAGCTGAGATGCTTCCTGATGGAGGGAGAGGAAAAAAAAGAGTTCTGAACAAAGTCCTGGAGAACTTAAAACTTCAGAGTGTGATGAAGCTGCTAGATGTGGAAGTTAATTCTTATAAAGCTCTAAAATCAAAACTAAATAGAATAAAATCCAACATTTATAAACTCACCATTCAGTGACATCTGTTCTTGGAGATCTCTCCTCCTGCGTGCGTGCGTCACCACTAAAGACAGCAGATCGGTTTAGATCTTAATTAGTCATTTTTAAATGTGTCTTAATTGACACCACAAAGCTACTGAACCGTACTTTTTGTGACATTTGTTGCTTCACTTTCTCCAGCGGTGTTGCTGGCGGTGATCGCCAGATCGCTGGAAGCAATGTTGGACAGAGAGCAGGACAGCCGTGCAGTGCTGCACAGCTGGACCTTTGGCTTTACACTGTTGTCATACACAGTGTAGTTGACGGCAAACACTGAGGCGTTCCACGAAACTCTGGCGAAGGAGCTGTTTCCAATGTACACCACCCCTGATGGTGGACAAGGAGCTGAGAGAGAAAAATGGGATTTAAAGAATTTCATTAATTGTTTTAATTTTTTTTAAAAAGAAAGAAAAAGTATATATACACAAACACATCAGAGCATAAATGCACTTTGTTCAATGGCAGCTGGCAATTCATTTAAAAAGTACGGAAGGAAAACGAATTTGCAGCATCGTGTTATTTTGTGGTATTTGACTATCATCTGCACTTTTTATGGTAAATGTGATTCTCTGTGATGTCTTTCATTAGCTACAAGAACACCTCGGTGTAGCTCATATTATTACTAGTTACACCAAATTTTGTGAGGAAACATGAAGCACCTGTGTAATTGCAGTTAACCTGAAGCGTAAACTAAAGAAATTGTGTCTGAACAACAGCTCAAATCTGAGGTGTAATCTACCTGTTGTGCCATAAACAGGGATGGATGTGTCGCTCATGCCTGCAGCATTCCTGCTCTTCATCGTGGCGCTGTAATTCGAACTGCAGGGGAGAGGAAACTCAAAGTATGTCACATTTGTCCAATAGGAAGAAAGCTCGAACAGGGCGTGGCTGTCTCCCAGCAGACTTCCTGTCAAAGTCAGCATGTACTCGGTGTCGCCACAGGTAGTCTGTGGCCAGCTGAAGCGCATCACCTGGATCTCCTCCTGCATTGGGAACAGCTGCACCTCAGCAATAGCTGGAGGACAGGGAACTAAGAGAGGAGGAGGTGTCAGTAAGAGTAATATGAAAAGTTACTCAGGGTTTGACGAGTATGAAGCTCCTCGTATACCTGCTTTAATCTGCACGGGATCACTGAAGGAGCTGTTGCATGTCCCGACTGAGGCCTGGACAGAGAAATTGTAAACACTTCCGCAGTCGAGGCCATTGACAGCACAGCTGGGGTTTGTGCTGTGACAGTAAAGCATGTCTCCATTTCCAGCCTGGGCACAGCCGTAGTAGTCTTTAGCTGGTCCACTGGGGGACCACGTCAGCATCGCGGACTGATTGCTACACTGGTATGTAACTGAGAGTGCACTTGGTTGGCAAGGACCTGGGTAAAAGGAGCAATTAAGATGGTGTAAGTCTTAGAGTGCTAATATTAGTTATATTTTTCAGTCATTTTTGGTACTAATATCCTACGTGTCTGAAAACAAATACCTGTGTTCAGTGTTACATTCTGACTGGCTTTGCTGGAGCAGTTCTCATGGCCAGCTGTCACAAACACGGTGTACTGCTCATCACAGTGGAGCTCTGATAAGCTGCAGTTTGTGGAGCTAGTGTTGCAGGTATGCGTGTGTCCATCTGCAGCCTCAGCGACAACGTGGTAGGTTTCAGCAACTGGAGACGGAATCCAGGACACCACCGCCCTGTCATGCTCACAGGCAGCATTCACCCTCACCTCTGTGGGTGGACAGGGCTCTGTGGAAAAAGACAAGTCAACACAAATACACAAAGGCCAGGTGATGGGTTTTGAGTTATTTAGTTTTAGTAGCTTTTAATTATCTTCACCACAGCTAAGGGGGACTTAAGGGACTGAATTTTTCATTAAAATAATATATTTAAAAAAGGACCCTACTTGGAACAAATCTGTTATTAAAAAAAAGGGGTTATTCTGTTTTTATAGACATAATAGACCAAATGTAGGAAAGAAAGAAAATTCAGTAGAGAGAGACACAGCTGCACACACTGCTGTTTAAAACTTATGTTTCTGATTGAGGGGCAGCCAATCAGAGCAAAGCGGGCTTACATGGAGAGAAGCTTGTTTCAGGAAGTACAGGAGAAGTAAGGATCATTTTAAACTGTGAATCACGGAATCAAGTTATTTAATGAAAGTTACAGGCAGATTTTGTTGCATTTGAAGAGAGCACACTACCAAACAGGAGCAAAGTTCCAGAAAACATTAGACCAGCGTCCGATTAGACTACCTTTAAATTCAGGTTTAGCTCAGTTAACTGAATCATAATCATCATACTGTCTTGATGCATGCTCATTCATCCAGGTAAGTAAATCCCAAAAGGTTGATTCTGTTCATCTGGATGTAGCGTTTTCAATGGGAGAAACGTTTCCAAGTGACTTCTTCAGTCTTAGCTGACTGCAGGTTTCCCCAACCTTATAAACAGTACATTTGCACAATAACTGAAATTAGCCCACTGAATGAACAATGGGCTGTGAGATCAGTTCCTTGATCATTAATATACAAATTTGTCATGACCATTGATCAATAACACTGATCAAAGACCACTGATGAAAGACCTCTGATCAATGGCCATGAGTACCATTCACAGAGAGTTGGGGAATGGCTGCAATCACAGCATTGTAAGATGGCGAAAGATGTACCCTTAGGCCCCCTCCTCGATTCACAGATGGTTTTTCCCTTTTTCACATAAATGACCTCCTTGACACCCCGTTCAAACCAGCGTTCCTCCTTCCTTTGGCATAATCATCATAATCATCTTCACCTCTGCTGTATTGAATCCTATGATTCAATACTGTAGCTGTATTTAGCTGTATTACTAAACCACTCTGGGCTCTTTTTTGCCCATTAAAAAAAAATAACTTGTCTACTTCTAGTCTTTAAGCTGAGGTAAGCTGCATATCTGTTAACTTGGAAGAGGCATTGATCTTACAAACTTGATGCACTCGACAGAAAGCAAACATGAAGACGTACCCATGCTAACTCTGGAGGGAGGACTCCTCATACTGCTGCAGGCGTCCGATGAAGCCGCTACGATGATGGTGTAATGAAGGCCACACTGTGCTTCCTGGAGGGAGCAGCTGGTGCCGGTGTTATTGCAGGACAGGAACGTGGAGTCACTGGCTTCTGCTGTAGCAGTGTACACAGTGTTTCTCTTGCTACCCTTCATGAGATCCCACACAACAAGGATGGAGGAGTTATGACACTGGGGGACAGCAGTGATAGCAGAGAGGGAGCAGGGGGCTGAGGAGGAAGCAGATGTTAATAAGTTCACACTGCAGCATGAGTAATTAACTGAAATGACAAAACACAGCTCTTACTGAAGTACCTGTTTCCAAACTGATGGGGGCACTGGGCTGACTCTCACACTTGCTGTTTTTGGCTAAAACGCTGAAGTTGTAAAGCACACCACAGGCCAGGTCTTTCATCTCACACGTCGGGTTGGTGGAGGTGGTGCAGTTGGCTCTGTAGTCATGTCCACCTACAGCTACACCGGACACAGTGTAGCCTTCCGCCCCGGGAGCATCAAGCCACGATATCCAGGCAGAGTTGGTCACACAGTTGATGCTGCCATTGATCCCCTGGGGCTGGCAGGGAGCTAAAACACATAAAGTTGATTTGGTGATTGGTTGGAAGGATCCATGCAAGCCAGAGTAGTTTGTCAAGTGTTTTTTTGTTCGAAGCATCTTATGTGGTTACACACCAGTCTGCAATTAAACATAACTTATTAATAATCTTTAGCTCTCTTTAAATAAAATATGTAAACAGAATTAAAAAATGAAGTTTAAATAATAGCAATGGTAGCCTGTGTTTCCTGCTCTAGTAGCCATCTAATCCTCACCTGATTGCAGACTTGTGGCTGGACTGGAGGTGATGTTACACTGCTGGTTGGAAGCTGTGACCGACACAGAGAAGTTGTGTCCACACATCAGGCCAGGGAAGCTGCACTGATTAGTGTCTGACATGCACATTTCTGACACGCCAGTGTCAGTCTGCATGGTGGCCGTGTAGACATCTGACCCATTACTAGGCTGCCAGGTTACCACAGCAATACTAGTAAGACAGTCCTGGCTGGCAGAGACTCCCATGGGTGGGCATGGCCCTGGAATATAGACGTATAAACTCATATTAGATCTCACTTTTCACATTAGATTTGAGTCACGTGTGGTTGGCCAGAAACGTATATCTGAACAGTACGTACAGGTCTGCACAGAGGCTGAAGAGCTTGAGTTTCCAGGACAGTGCCGACTGCGAGGTGTGATTTTGATGCTGTAGTTTTGTCCGCAGGTAAATCCAGAGAAGCTGGCTGTGGTCATGTTAGTGTTGAGACTTACTGACTTGTTTCCCACCTCGGCTGACACCATGTACATCTTTGCCCCATTGCTGGCACCCCAGCTCAGAGACACCGCTTTCACATCACAGTTCACAGCGGCAGACAAATTTTGGGGAGCACAGGGGTCTGGAAAGAAACAAAGATCTGATAATGGCTCTTTTACTCTTGCAAATTTCTAATAAAAACTGTAGAAACTGCTGAACAATTACAGACATGAGATGATGTATGCTGACTTCTTTTCACTTTGTTTCTTTAATATCGTACCCATGTGAATGATTGAGCTGTTGCTCGGCAAACTGGTGCAGTTGTGGCTCTTTGCTCTTACTACAACACTGTACTCCTCCCCACAGTGCAGGTGCCTCCAGGTACAGGAGGTGGTATTGGTTACGCAGCGGTGAGCGTGGCCATCGAGGCCAGTCGCTACAGCAATGTACGTTTCAGCTCCATCAGTCTGCTGCCAGCTGACGGAGCCCACGTCAAACCCACACTCTGCGTCAGTTGCCAAACCCCTCGGTATACATGGAGCTGTTGCCCCAAACGAAACAATACACAGTCAAAACATAAACGTTAAAATAAAGTTAAAAATAATTTGCATATGACGTAGAATACAAAGTCCCACCAGTTTTGAAGAGGGCGGGACTGCTGGGGATGCCATTACACGTCCTGCCCTGTCCTCGAACAGTGACATTAAAGTCCTGTCCACAAGGCAAAGAGGCTCTCAGCAGCGTTTGGGTCGTGTTGCGGGTCTTCACGAATCCGCCGCTGCCGCTCACTGTAACTAAGAAACTCTCGGCACCACTCGTCTTGTGCCAGGAGATCTTCACCTCCTCGGACTCACAGAGCACCTCAGCAGAAACATTCATAGGTGGACACGGCTCTGAAAAAAAAAAAGAGTTCAGATCTTTATCGTTTACATGGCTATCATAGTTGATGAAAACTAAACTCACAAGACTGTGAGTCAACTGCCTTCAAAACTTCCTGTGTTTTTATTGTAATACATGCGCCAATTTTCTTAAATCTTGCCTCCCACATATGCCATCCATCTAAACGGTCAAAAAGATTAACACAGATATAAATACTCAAACAAGCAAACCCACTCTGGAAAATAACTGAAACTCATCTGAAGGTCAAAATTAAATAAAAATAAAAACTAATTAGACAAATAACTAATTAAAAAAATAAAAACTCTGCCAGTAAACTTGTCAGATTAAACTATAAACTATTTCTCGCTTTACACTTCAGTGTCGGACTTAAAGGGACTGCGTATCCCTGCATTCTGTTTTTACACGTAAGCCTCGAAACCTTTACGAAAGAGGGTTGTATAATATAAAAATACAGTGTTTATTCCCAAACTTATTTTAATGTGATTAGAATAACAAATATCTTCAACTCTAAAATGAACTTAAAGTATCAAAATCGACCCTTTAGAGCAGGGGTCTCCAACTCCAGGCCTCGAGGGCCGGTGTCCTGCAGGTTTTAGATATCACCCTGGGTCAACACACCTGAATCAAATGATTAGTTCATTACCAGGCCTCTGGAGAACTTCAAGACATTTAAATCAGCTGTGTTGGATCAAAACCTGCAGGACACCGGCCCTCGAGGCCTGGAGTTGGAGACCTCTGCTTTAGAGTCTTATTACATAAATATGTTATATGAGTGTTTCAATGCTGTTGATGCCTTAAGATTTACATGTTTGGAGGAAATGCCATTTCTTCTTTACTACATTATGTATTGCTGGATTATTTAGTCTGCTACGATTCTGTTTTATAAGATCATTATTTGTTTTATATTTAACTTATATATTCAAATGTAAAATATATCATATATTTACATTTGTAATGAGAAAAGTTTCAGTTACTTAGAATCTCCACTGTTGTGCACCTGAAACAAGGGATTTTCTTTACTTTACACAGTTTGGTCTCAGTAGTACCTGTGTGGATGAACACGGGGCTGCTGGTCTGGCTACAGCAGCCTCTGTTGTGTGCTGTAACAGTAAAGTTATACATCTCTCCACAGTCCAGACCAGAGAACTGACAGGTGGAGGTCACTGAGTCACACGTTTTCGCTTCCCCTCGTGACATCTTGATGGCACTCGCTGTGTACAGTTCAACATTAGACCTCTCTTCCCAGGATAGGACAGCAGTACGGGAGCTGCACTGCAGGTTGACAGATACTCTCTGAGGAGGGCAAGGACCTGAGGAAGATGTTTATGTTTGTTTTTTTGTGAACAAATGAAACCAGCAGCAGCCATGCATGGACATTACCTGTAAAAGCTCACTCACGTGTGGTAAAGTTAGACAGTGTCTGTGTGCTGAGGCTGCACTGGTTGTTGCTGGCGTTGATGCTGAGACTGTAGGTTTCCCCACAGCTTAAACTTGTCATGTTACAGCTTTCCTGCTGAGTCATGCACAGAGTTTGAAGACTTCCAGCAACGACAGCCATCAGGGAAATGTTTGTTGTGCCATAAGTGCCGTTCCAGGACGCCAGGACAGCATTGTAAGAGGTGCAGTTGACTTCCACTGTCATGTCTCTGGGCAGGCATGGGGCTGAAGAAACACAGTTAGAAAATACAAATAAATCAAGGCTCCCAAATGGAAAAAAAAAGTCATATATATATGCTGAGTGTTTCTTTACCTGATGTAAGAGGGACCACTGAGCTGTCAGAGCTGTTGTACTGCTGTCCTAGCGCCTTGACCCAGACACTGTACACTGTACCACACATCAGCCCTGAGACCACACAGGAGGTATTTGTGCTCATACAGGAGGTGTAGTGGCCATTTTGGTTGTCAAAGTAGGCAGCATAACCCAAAGCGAGGTCACTCTGCTGCCAGGACACAGTTGAAGTAAGCTGTCTGCATGACATGCTGGCTTGAACATTAGTAGGTGGACACGGCTCTGAATGAAGGGAAAACGGTCACATTTAAACGCTCACTCTGGAAACACAGAGACGAACCTGTGCATCACTTCTGATGGGGTGACAAACCTGTCAAGAGGTGGTAGGGTGCAGAGCTCACAGTGTTGTTGCAAGCCAGGCTTTGTGTCATCACAGCGATACTGTAGGTGTGACTGCACTGCAGAGCAGGCAGGGAGCAGTGTCTGTTGGTGGTGTTACAGGTGACTGTCAAGTTACGGTCGCTCACAGCCTGAACAGAGTACGACGCAGCACCTCTTGCTGTGTTCCACATCACCTGGGCAGTACTCAAGTTGTAGTGGATGGACACATTTGTAGGTACGCAGGGCTCTGGAGGGAGAACAAGTTAAAAGGTCTTAACTGTGATATAAATGAGACAAAAGGTTTGGCTGAAACGAGCACCTGTGGTGAGGTATCCTGTCATCTGAGAACTGCTGTTACAAGTCTCTCCAACAGCCTTCACAGTGACGTTGTATTCCTCTCCGCATCGCAGAGGCCTCGGATGACAGCTGGTGCGGTTGGTGGTGCAGCTGGCCGTGTGTCCTGAAGAAGCTGTGAGCACAGTAATGTAGAGCACAGCTCCATTGCTGGGCTGCCACGATATGTTGGCAGAGCTGGCCCCACAGTTGTAAATCACTTTAATATTGCTTGGCTTGCAAGGTCCTGTGGGATCAATAATAATATGACTTATTGTAACTCTTTACAACAAGGGACACAAAAACTTGGTTACTAAAGAACAAGTGACGAACGAGTCATGAATGATGATGGTAGTTGATGGTAGTTCATGAGATTTTAATCAGTAGCTTCCCTAATAGTTTATACAAGATAATTATTCACTAAAGACCTAAAGAAGTAGTCTTGAGGTAATGGGTGACTACTGAGTAAGTACTAAGCATGATACTCTACTTTACTTGAGGAGACACATTAATAAAGCGTAATG
Organism: Etia nguti; assembly: GCA_015106755.1. Taxonomy (NCBI): domain Eukaryota; kingdom Metazoa; phylum Chordata; class Actinopteri; order Cichliformes; family Cichlidae; genus Etia; species Etia nguti. Next base: position 35,093 of record VUQG01006152.1, on the reverse strand, counting down.
GTGATGTAACAGAGGCCTGATTCAATAGGCCTAGGCTGGTCGGGGCTTCCCATGATGCACCGAGTGTTTCTGTTTATACACAACCTTGTATTTAATCATTAGTTATTATTGATCTCTGGCTCTCTTTCCCAGCATTTCTTTGTTCTGTCCTGCCCCCACCCCCCCAAAGTCATGGCAGATGGCCGCCCCTCCATGAGCCTGGTTCTGCCAGAGGCTTCTTCCTACTAAAAGGGAGTTTTTCCTTCCCACTGTCACCAAAGTGCTCACTTATAGGGCCTCGTTTGCTTGATGTTATTTTCTCTGTATTATTGTGGGGTCTTTACATCACAGTATAAAGCATGTACCTTAAGGCCACTGTTGTTGTGATTTGAGGCTATATTAATAATACTGAAATTAAAATAATCCTTGGGTAATGAGGAACTTCACTATTAAGAGACCACTTAGTAAGATGCTTCACTACTTGTGGCAACACAGAAGGAGTAGCTAATATTGAATTGATTAGTAATGAGTAGTTTGATGCCACGTTGCATAGAGTTATTCATTACCTGATGTAAGATGGACCACTATGCTGTCAGAGCTGTTGTACTGATGTCCCAGGGCTTTGATCCAGACGCTGTACACTGTGCCACACATTAGCCCTGAGACGACACATCTTGTATCCGTGTCTGTGCCAACACAGAAAGTATCGTGTCCACGCTGGCTGTCGAAGTAGGCAACATAACCTGCAGCAAGGTCACTCTGCTGCCAGGACACAGTCGCAGTGGGTTGCCCACAAGACACATTGGCTTGAATGATTGTGGGTGGGCAGGGTTCTGAATTAAGGGAAAACAAACACATTTAGTTATGAAAATACACACAGTTACAAAAATGTACACACATGTACACATGTCACTTCCTGATTTGACAACTAACCTGTCATGAGGAGAGAGGCGTCAGAGATCTGACTGTCACAGGCCTGGTTTTTTGCCGTCACAGTGATGCTGTAGGTCTGACTGCACTGTAAACCCGTCAGAACACAGTCGGTGTTTGTGGTGTTACAGGTGACCCTCCGGCCCTGCTTTGTTACAGCTCGGACAGAGTATGAGCTGGCACCGCTCCCTGCGCTCCACTGCACCTGGGCAGTACTCGCATTATAGTGAAAGTTGACATTCATAGGAACACAGGGCTCTGGAGGAAACATTATAAAAGTTAGAAATTTTAAAAGTAAACTCCCTCAGTGTTAAAAGCTACTGTACACTCGCCTGTTGTGATGGTGGCAGGGACACTGGCAGGACCAGGACAGCCGGGGTGCACTGCTTCCACAACAACAGAGTATTCCTGCCCACAAACCAGGCTGTTAAGACGACAGGATTTGCCCATCTCACTGCAGTTGGAGCTGTGTCCATTAGCAGATGTGGCCTGGACCATGTATCCTGTGTTTGCTGCAGTATTACTCCAGGTGACCAGAGCTTTGTAGGTAGTACAGTTTAGTTTAGCTGACACATTGGTAGGAGGGCATGGGCCTAGAAATGGAGAGGAGCACAACTTAGAAGCAGAGATAGAAAATAAGGAAAAGAATGGTAAAATTAAAGGGATAGTTTGAGATTCTGGAAAATAGTTCTCATCTTTAAACCACAGGTTTTATGCTATTTAATCCATATACAATCAGCAGGACTAAAATGTAACATCATGGGTTTAAAGAGTGTCTCTTGCAGTAACACCTGCACTATGTGCCAGTCTATGATGTTATTAATAAGCTAAATTCATGTGCTGCTGGCATTTAGCTTAAAATGAATCCAATAAACATGTGTATGTTCTTATCATAGTGTCATTAAGAAGAGACCAAGTAAACTTCCCTAAATGTAACTGATTTTTGAAAGACGCACATACTGTGTGTACCTGTGAGCTTCTCTATAGGAGTGCTCCACTCGCTCATACAAACATTCGTGTGTCCCATCACTGTGAAAGTGTAGAGTTGACCACAGCTGAGGTCCAGGAAGGAACAGCTGCTCTGGTTGGAGTCACAGGTGGAGTTCACACCTGAGGCAGACGTAGCCTTAGCAGTGTAATTCTGCTTTGTGTCGCCTTGGTTCCACTTTACTGTAATGATGTTGGAGCTGCAGTTTTGGTCAACAGTCGTGTTCTCAGGTTTACATGGAGCTAAAAGTGGTTGGGGAAAAAAAAAAAAAGAAGACAGCAGGCTTATTCAGCAAATAACAATTTATGTTTTGGTAAATGTCTTGGATTTAAAGAGCTGCACCCACCTGATTGAACCTTGTAGTCAGAGCCAGCAATGACTTTGCAGTGAACAGAAGAGGAGGTGACAACCACCTCGTAGACTTTTCCACACTGCAGATCACGGATGGAGCAGGAGTTGGATGTCGAGTTACAGGAGGCTCTGTGATTATCTGTGCTGCTGATGGCCCAGGCGGTGTAGTTATCAGAGCCCGGAGTCTGAGACCAGCTCACATTCATCATGTTGGTGTTACAGTCCAACTCTGCCACAACATCTTGTGGTAGGCAGGGAGCTACAGGGAAGCACCAAAAACATAATCACACTATACAGTACATACAACAGACAAGCTGCCAAGGTGATTTAATAGGCTGAGAAATAAATAATATGAAATGTTAAAAACTGAATTTTCTTGTATCACCACCTTAATTTCTTCTCATAAACTTCTGTAAAGAAAAAAAAAAAAAAGAATTACACTGTCAGGTTTAGAATCTGACTCATTTATCAGTGGGATGATTATCAACTGATCTGAGCCATTTTCAGAATTTATAATGATCAATAAATGAAAATTAAAGTAAAAGAAGAGATCAGAGAAACATTCGTCAACCACATTGCGAGTGTTTATGGTGCATATTTGTCAACCAGAGGGCACTCTGTACCACCCGTGTTGGCAACAAGTGTTTGGAACGCCACAAACACAACCAGCTGATCCGAGCAGAACATGAATGAGTAAAAAAATAATTATGCTTAACAAATATTGGGGAAATCTTTTTATGTTTAATGTGACTAAAGGAAAAAAAAATCATGATTTTGGATTTTTATGTAATTTTAATTAGTATTGGTCTCCCTAGCATCCATCACCCACTGCATGTCCTCCTTCACAACTTCCATGAAACTTCTCTGTGGTCTTCCTTTTTAGCTCCTGCCTGACAGCTCCATACCTAACATCCTTGGTCAAATATATCCACCACCCCTCCTCTGCACATGCCCAAGCCATCTCAGCATTGCCTCTCTAACTTTGTCTCTCAAAAGCTCAACGTGAGCTGTTCCTCTTTTATTATATTTCTAATCCTGCCCATCCTCCAACATCCCACTTCTAATAAAAATCTCCTTTAAACCTCTTCTCTCCAGGCACTGCGCTCTGATCCCTACTCTCACTACAGATCACAGTTAGGCTTCAAATATCATTCTCCATGCAGACCCTGCCTGACTTCCACCACTTCCACTTTCACCATTGCAAACAACAGGCTCAGAGCAGATCCCTGATTTAATCCCACTCCCACCGGTGTCTCAACGTCATACATTTCCTGCACCACTGTCACATACTCCAATGCCACCCCTGTCTTCCTCATAGAGGACCACAGTTCCTCCCTTTGCACCAGATCATATGCTTTTTCGAGATCTAAGCAAGTCCTAGACTTGCTCTTGTAATATAAATGTGTTTTATCTTACCAGAGTCAAAATAAATGTCAGTGTGTTTGCTGCTGTTGCAGCTTTCTGTGGAGGCCACCAGTGTCGCAGAGTACGAGCGGCCACAGTGAAGCTTCACAGCGCAGGAGGTGTCATTGGAGGAGCAGGATGCTACGTGGCCGTGCTTCCCTGTCACCTGCACAGTGTAGAAACCTGCACTGCTGCTTTCATCCCAGGAGAAATTCCCATTGTTTGTTCCACAGTCCACGCGGACCGTTAAGTTTGTGGGCTGACAGGGGGCTGAAAGAAAAGGAGAGCTGATGGGTTATGCATGCCCCACAAGAACTTTTGCTGCTGTTGCTATGGAAACGCTCATTACCTGTACTTATTTCTATGGGTAGACTGTAACTGCTGCGGCAGTTTCCATCCTGGGCTGCAATGCGGAAAGCGTACCTTTGCCCACACAGCAGATTAGACAAAGTATGGGAACAGTTAGAGGTGACGTTGGCTGAATGAGGGAGTGCACCGCCTATATGCTCGTACTGTAAGACATAGATAGCTCCAGTCACCGGATCCCAAGTGAGCATCAGTTTGTTGGCATCACAGCTGACATGACCCGTCAAGTTAGTGGGTGGACACAAAGCTAGGATGATACAGGAAGTGAGCAAATCAAAAAGGATTAATGTTTCAGTATTTTTATCATTACTCTTTGCTAAATCCACCTTCAGACCCCAAAACACAGACCTGCTCCTTCCAGTTTTCTCTTACCTGTCTTGAGCTGCACAGCTGAGCTTTGCTCACTCCAGCAGCCCCTGTCCACAGTGACAACAGTGACAGCGTAGGTTTCCCCACAGTGGAGGTCAGTGAAATTGCATGAGTTTAAATAGTTTGAGCTGCAGGTATGAGTGTGTCCATCATCTGCCATTGCTGTTGCTATGTACATATCAGCTCCCATTACAGGAGACCAAGAAACTGTGCTGTTGGTCTCACAAGCTGGAGACACGGTGATGTTATCAGGAGCGCAACGGCCTGCAGAGAACATCAGAAAAACGGTTTAATGTTGTCTTTCTGAAATATGGGGAGAGCTCTCCTCATGGACAATATATGACTTCAAGTACCTGCTTGAAATCTGTAGGCTGCACTTGGATTTCCTGTGCATGTCTGAGAGTAAGGTGTAACCGTAATGCTATAGGTTTCACCACAGTGGATGCCAAGGACTTGACAGCTGGTAGAATTGGTGTGGCAGTGGTGTGTGTGTCCATCCTGTGCTATTGCTGACACATTGTATCCTATAGCACTGGGGCTTCCCACCCACGTCACCAGGGCTGGATGATTCGAACACAGCAGAGCAGCGCTCACGTTCTGTGGGGCGCATGCGACTTTGGAGAGAAAAGAGAAAAACATTCAATGAATAATCAGGTTACAAACACAGGAAGTGCTAACTGACATTTTATGAGGTTCAGATAGGAATATGTTGACATTTACGGGAAATACAGACGAGAAGATTAATATAATTGTCTTGTTTTCTGTAATATTTAGAGGGATTTAAAAGATGTAGAAACAGATGGCATATAAGCCACATTCTATTAATTATGCTAAGCTAATTTAACTGGCAGGACAGTGCTATATCCGTCCTGTCTCCTTACGCTCTCGTTTTTTTTTTCCTTTTTTCTTTCCTCACTCCCCAACCAGTTGCAGTAGATGGCTGCCTCTTCCCGAGCCTGGTTCTGCTGGACGTTTCTTCCTGTTTAAAATTAGTTTTTCCTTCCCACTGTTACAAAGTGCTTGCTGACAGGGGGTTGCTTGATAGTAAGGGTTTTCTCTTGAACACTGAATGGTTTTGACCTTGCAGTATAAGGCACCTTGAAGCAACTGTTGTTGTGATTTGGTGCTATATAAATGAACCTGAAATTAAAAACTGAATACTATACTGGGTAGACATTTGGTTCAGTCGTTTGTTATTTACCTGTTTCTAAGGATTCGTTGACACTTGGGCTGCTCTTGCACTGCGCCCCCTGAGCCTGGACTGTTACATTCAAATCCAAGCCACAGGGGAGATTTTCAAACACACAGCTGGTATTTGTTGTGTGGCAGCCATCCTGAAGCCCTTCTCCTTCTACCCGAGCGAGGAAACTGAGGCTTCCCGCAGGGTCATTCCACCTGAACACCGCTGTGTTGCTGCCACAGGTATACTGCTTAGAGATGATAACTGGAGAACAGGGAGCTGGAAAAAGAGCAGTACGTGAGTTTAGCAGGGGGGTGAAGCAAGATCACATGTATGTGCCATTTGAAGCACGCTCACCTGTGGTAATGCTGGTGCTGGTTCCAGGCACACTGTCGCACTCGTTGCCATGTGCAGTCACTGTAGCCGTGTAGGTCTCACTACACTGAAGATCAGTCAGTGTGCATGAAGCTGTGGCTGAGCTACACGACACTTTGTGCCCATTTAAAGCTGTGGCGTTAACTGTGTAACCTGTAGCATCAGCCACTGGGGTCCATGACAGAAAAGAGGAATTGGTGCCACAGATCAGAGTGTTGTTCATGAAAGTAGGAGGACATGGAGCTGTGAAGGAGACAAAAAGAAACATGTTTAATAAATGTGTTCGTTGACTCTAAAGATTCTAAAACATCTTTGTGTTTGCTATGTGCAGTTTCCCTACCTGTCATTATAACATGTTGGCTTGCTCCAGTGCTGTTACAGGTGGCGTCCTCAGCCATGACTGTGAGGTTGTAAACTTTCCCACACTGCAGCTGCTTAAGCTGACAGGAAGTCGTGTTGGTCCTGCAGGAAATATAATCATGAGATGCGCCATCCTGAGCAAGCACCGTGTAGGTGAGAGCTCCAGCAGATGCAATCCAGGACACCGTGGCCACATCTGAGCCGCAGTGCAGGAAGCTGGTCACGTTAACTGAGTCACATGGTCCTGGAGGAACATATATTAAAGACACATGATGTGTCCAAAAGTCCAAAAATGACTTGGAAACTCATGAAATGCACAAATATGTGTAAACAACACCTGTTGTGATAGTAGTTTGAATGGGAGCGCTAGTGCAGCGGCTGTTCTTGGATGCTACTCTGATGTTGTACTGAGTGGCGCACTGCAGGTCGAAAAAAGAGCAACTAAGATCTGATGAGGAGCACATCTTAGAGAAGCCATCTGGGCCCATAACTTTAGCTGTGTAGTTGGAAGCACCAAAAGAGGAATTCCAGGAGACCAGCAGAGAGTTTGATCCGCAGTCTGTCACTGCTGCTAAGCTCTGAGGGGAGCAGGGTGCTGGAAATAGATATGACACACTGTAAATCCAACTGCTCAAGTAGTATCTACATAAAAAACCTTATCTTAAACTATTTTGTTCATTAAATGCAAGCCACTTAAGAATACAATTTCAGGGTACATATTGCTATTGTCAGGTTTAATACAGGCTGCACTTGTCCATTAATTAACATTGTAGCGTCCAGAGGTGGCATGTCGGGGGTTTAAAGTAACAAATTATTGGTGCAAGCTAACATATCATGCTTGCTTTATCAAAGCCTTTCTGTTTTTTCTTCCAGTATGTACACGGTTTAGTTGCTCAGGTTTTGCTTTATTGAGCTCCAGCGTTAAGCAAAGCAGGGAATCATGAGTGAAGTGGGTTATTAACCATCACTGAGGTAGCACAGTTCCAGACTGGGATTCATAAAAGAGGAAGACGTCCTGAATTTTCAAGATGTCTCAATCAAAACAGCTAATCATTCCCCATGACTTTTAAACAAGACAAGAATAATGTATTATCATTTTTGTTTAAATATGTGCATTAATGAGCGAGAGTATTAGGATAGGAGAAGCTCAGCACTGAGGGAATCATTTGACAGCCTACCCCAGATGACCCAAAGTAAAAATCCATTTATTAGAGATAATTTATCTGAATTTCAGGAGTGGTACCACACCTCCAATTAATTATCTCTTTTCTTTTCTTAAACAATGCTAAATATTACAATTCTAAAAACAATCGATTTTTGAATTTATCTTATTAAAAAAAACGTTAAGGAAATCAGCAGCGTTAGCTTTTCAGATAGACAAAATGATAGCTTTAAAATCTTTGTTACCTGTCTGAACAGTCTGTGGAGGGCTGTGCGGTCCGTTGCAGCTGCCAGAGGATGCTTCCACTGAGATATTAAACATCTCTCCACACTGAAGGGCGCTCAGAACACAGCTGGCACCATTAGTGTGGCAGATGACTGAAGTTATATTTCCAGCTAATGGCACAGCAGTGACACTGTATTTGAGGGATGCAGAAGAAGACGTCCAGCTGACCATTAAGTCATTAGTGCTGCAGGACAAGTCTGTACTGATGTTCCCTGGAGCGCATGGCACTAAGAGAAACAGAACATAGTGGGAGTTAATCAAAAAGACTTTTCTCAGCTGAACTGTGTACTGAGTTAGATGAAGGAAGCCATGACCAGTATAGTGTATTAAAACCAAGGAAAATAAGTGATCTGGGATTGAGTAGAGGTTAAAAAACTAATTGCTCATCGGTTTGATTGAAATGTGAAGAACGAGTAGTGTGATGCCTTGTTTAGCTTCAGTTTTCTATCTTCATTGCTAGAGTGTTTAAATCAGTAATGTGTGATGAGGCTGGAAAGAGGCAGGTCTTGTTAGGTCAAGTTTCTTCTGCAAGAGATCAGTGAAAAACATTAATTTACAAATTAAATCTCAAGTCCATTGGGTGCATATTTAAGAAATTACTGGTGACAATATTATAGGATATAATATGATATATATAATATTATAGGAATTACTGCTATAAAAAACAGTCCAAGTAAGATATAATTAATCTGCATATACAACTGACAGGCTTCTCTCACCCGAGTGATTGCCAATCAAAGTCAGTACCTTGGTCTTGCCTGAAGGGGGCACTGTAGTTGCTGACACAGGTGCCATCCGTGGCAGTCACAAGAATTTCATATGCTTGGCCACAGAGCAGGTTACTCAGTGTGCAGTTGGGCCTGGAGCTGTTGCAGGTGACGGTCTGCCCACCGCTTATGGCTTCCACTGCATAGCTCAGTGCATTCGGACTGGCGTCCCAGGACACGTGAGCAGCTCTAGTACGACAGATCAGCTGGCTGGACACGTTAGAGGGAGCACATGGTTCTGGAGTTGGAAGGAAATAAAACATCAGTAACGCTTCCAGATCCCCCGAATAAGACCCCCATTACTGACATCAGTCGCTTCGGTCAAGGTCGTGTTACCTGTGTTCAAAGAGACAGTGTGGCTCTGTTGAGTTGTACACTTGTCATCAGCTCCTGAAACACCAATTGTGTAAACTTCCCCACACTGGAGCCCAGTAAGGCTACAGGAGGTTTTACTGGTTGTACACTTGGACCTGTGACCTTTGCCACTCACAGCAACAGCAGTGTAGTATTTGGCACCATCACTGGCGAGCCATGACACAGGAACAGGGTGTGGAGCACATGTGTGTGTGACTGTGACGTTGGTGGGAGGACACGGCACTGAAAGGAAATGAATAAGAAGCACAATTTGGAGGATTTATCAAACAAAGCCTTGTGGCTCTATCTACATATATGATCATGATAAATCTGCAGGTCTCACATGTGTCCACCGTGACCTCTGTACTCAGCAGGCTCTTGCACATCCCAGTGATAGAAAAGACCGTCACTGCGTAGGAGCTTCCACACTCCAGTCCTCCTGTACTACACTGTGTCTCTGTGGAGTTACAGTACAGAGGGTGGCCCGTTCCTCTGGATATCATGGTGGTGTAGTTCTCAGCAGTAGTAGAGCTGTTCCAGGAGACTGTCAGCTCACCAGTTGTGCAGTCCACATGGGCTCTGACTTCATCAGGACCACATGGCACTGAAAAAAGACACAAGACATCACATGCCACACAGTGTACCACTGTGTGAGGGAGCTCCACCCACTTCCTTAGGTTAAAAGCAGTATATTAATTGCTTCATATCAGATTTTAGATTTTAGATATTATTTGTTAAAAAATTTTATTGAATTTTTTTCAAATTCATTTTATTCAACTCATCTGGTTTATTTAGGATATTTTCATTCAGGTCTGTCCATTTTAAGTCTGTTTTTGTTGTAATCATTTCATATGCAAGATCAAATATGGTGCTCTGATGAACCAATTTAATTTAAAGCGGCAGTACCTGAGTCCATGCTGACCACACTCGAGGCCGACGGACAGTTTCCATCATTGTAAGTGACTGAGACTTTGTATTTCTTTCCACAAGGCAGAGAAGTTATTGTACAGTTGTTCACTGTGTTGCTGGTGCAGTTTAGCTGATCGCCGCTCTGATCTGCTATAGTCGCAGTGTAGAGGCCTGTGGACTGATGGTTCTGCCAGACTATCACTGCACGATTGGCATCACAGTCTCTAAACGCCTCAATGTTGATTGGAGGACACGGTGCTGGAGAGAAGAAAGAGGTTCAGTTTACAGTAACTTAAGAGGTGTTAGGTGTCTTCATCATAAATCTGCACATGAAACTGAACATAACAAATGAGTGTGGATCTCACAGAGACATTGTTGGAGACTAACCATTATATCATTTTTAAGACTAATACTGATTTTTGTTGATTTAAACTTTTATATATACCAGCTGATGTTTATTTCTTTAGGACACAGAAATCTAAACAGATTTTTTAGAACTTTCTAAATGAACATTAAATTGCAATAATAAAGATTTAAAACTCAAGATTCAGACCATAAGGCCATAAATGATAAATAATAAGTGAGCAGTGCAATCAGTTTCTACACAGTCTGATTTCTATTAGCAACCATAAAAGTTGGCCCCTTCTTGCCATTAAGTGAATGCAAGTTTAAGGCACTTTTGCGCTGGTTTAATTTTTTAGTTATATAATATATAGTATATAGTCTATACATAGGTGACACAACACAACAGTGTTATCAATCTTCTGATCTACCTGTCATAAAAGAAACCTCCTGACTGGTGGTGCTGTTGCAAATTAAATCCGTGCCAAAAACACTGGCAGTGTAGTTCTGTCCACATCTCAGGCCATCAATCATACGGGTGCTGTCCACTGACATGTAGCTGTATGAATTGCCGTTTGCATCTTGAGCGACAATGAAGTACAATATAACGCCTTGGCTTTCCATCCAATCAAGTGTTGCAGAGTTTTGGCTGCAGTCCACTGATACTGTGACATTGTTTGGGGTGCAGGGAACTGAAAAGAGAGGAAGATGTTTGTGTCTACTAATCTCTGCCACCTGGTTTAGCAGTATGACATCTCGGGAACTGTGAAAATATCAAGCAGTGACTCAAAGTGTCAATACATACCAGTCTGTGCAACCTCTCCCAAAACTTGGGGAGAGGAGCAATTGTTATTGGAGGCAACAATCCACATGCTGAGGTGCTCACCACATGGCACTTTGGTAATTTCACAGCTGTTGGAGGAAGTTGTGCAGTTGTAGCTTTCTTCAGTGTTTCCCTTTGCTTCTACAAAATAAGAAAGAGCTCCAGCAGCAGAGTCCCAGTTTATGACCAGCCTGTCAGGGTCACACTTAGCTGTCCTCCTCAAGTTAGTTGGGAGACAAGGAGCTAAAGACAGAAAATGGAGAAGAGTTTGTATTTCGTTCTTTTTCTTTCATTCAAAGTGTTTAAAAATAAATAAACTACACCAGTTGCTTATTAGACCACAAAATGTTTCAGTAATCACATTTTAGAAAAGTCACAACAAAGACTGTAAGAAAAACAGAACAAATCCTACTCACAGGTTTGAACAATCACAGGTTCAGTGATGCCGGTGTTACACTGTAAGGTGACAGCATACACACGGTACGTGTAGTTCTGAGCGCACACCACATCAGTGAAGTAACACGTGTTATCTGTTGTTTGGCACGCCGTTGACATGCCATTGCTATCCACAGACGTCGCCACATAATAGAGGGTGTTGTTGGTGGGCTGCCAGCTGAAGATGACTACATTGCTGTTGCAAGTGTATGAGGTCTGAGGATTTGCTGGGGCACAGGGCACTGGGGGAATGAAAGAACGAATTAAGGATGGGAGGAAAAGATAAGTGCACCTCTACAGTGAGCCATGAATTCAGTTTTTGCAGCATATTCTCTTCTCACTGCTTGAAAACCTGAAAATAACATCTGTCCCATCCTGACATTATAAAAAGATTCTAGAGATGACACAATGAGTCATTTTGCATATTTACAGAATACATTTTTTCCCCTTTTCATGATAATTTAATTCCATAAATGACACCCTCATCATGACCCTAACCTGTTCATATGTCATTAAGTAATCAAAAATTACACACAAAAAAGCTTAAATTGTGTAGACATGATAAAAGAAATATGGCTAATGTACAGTAGCTTCTACGTATTTGCAAGTGAATGCATACATGGCTGGGGTCAATGATGCCCAAGGGTGTTGGTGGCCAACACCCTTGGGCAAAGCCCGCAGTGAAGGTCCTAGAAGAGCTTGGTTCATACTTCATAAAAGCCATTTCTCCACAACAAAATTATGAGAGATTAGCAACCAAAAAAACTTGACTATTATCCCTAAAGTGAAAAAGAAAGTAATTAGAAATCAGTTTCTGTGCCACCTCAGTGTAAACAAGTTCACTAAGACAGTTCAAGAAAGATCAAAAACTTTAACGTTAGACTAAATTTTATACACACTATATTTGGACATGTTCAAATAATGTGATACATTTGTTGAAATGCATGCAACTGTGCTGGAGTCTTAGTGCATAAACTTTCATACAATGTGAGAAAGTAATCACACTGTTTATCAATGGAGAAAGTGTGATTTTTTTTGGACACTTGAGCAGCTTCCAGAAACTGACGCCTGCTTTTATGTATTTTTAATGGATTAATTCTAAGTTTATGAGAATGTATCTGTTTGTCGAGAGATGTAATTACACATTAATGTATGCATATGTATCCTTGTTTGTATTAAATAACCTAAAAAAATTACTGATTGCACATTTAACATCAGGTAGTCTACCAAATTCCTTTTTTCATTTCCATTAAATTAATCATGTCATCAAAGCAGCTTGAAGACTCGATGTACAGTATATGCTTGTGTATCTCCTTCACCTATTCATGTTTCAGACTGATCCTATATGTGACTTTTGAAAGCTCCCTAACTTCAATAGGCTGTAAAGAGCTTTTGAATAACTGGTGTTGGATGGCAGGTCTTATTAGATAACATGAACTTGTGACCTGCTGCTCAGGGGCAATAAAGAGCAAAGGACACCATGGAAAGAACCTAAAAAGTCATACCTAAGGGTACAGTTTGTTATGAAGAGATTACACTATGCAATCTACAGAACAATGAGAAGGTGTGAGTATGCTTGAAAACATATACAGGTGACAGGCGATGAGCCTCAGAGAAGGCATATTTGTTTTCACAGCCGCTGCCCTCACCTGTCTCAAACATTGAAGATATGTTGGAGGTGCTGCTGCAGTCACCATAGAGGGCTGTAACACGGACATCGTACTTCTCACCACATTTCAACATGGAGATCTGGCAGCTAGTGGAAGCTGATGTGCAGTTACTAGAAGCACCGGTTCCATCTACAACTGTGGCTCTGTACAAGCTGGCCCCAAAGACCAGATCCCAAGTTACTGTCACGCTGCTACTGGAGCAGCTGTAGTCCACTGAGACTGTCGTCACCGAATTAATAGCTGAATAAAGTTAAGAAAAAAAATGTACAAAATGTAAACTGGTGATATAATTATGTTTCAGAAGTCAGCCAAAGCTGTAAATATAGGTAACAAAATACTCAAACCCAAACAAAACACTCTGACTGAGCTCATTCACAAATATCATCACGATGCAGGTAATAACTTGTATATTTCCTCGTCAATAAAAACAGGGAATCAGGCCTCAATGGCTCTGGTAATGAATACTTTTCTACGCTTTGTCTGATTTTGATGTCATATTTTTAAACAAGAGAAGAGAAGAGAAGGAAAATAGACAAATAACTGATGTTGCACAGATACTCACTAGAGGTAGTGTGTGTAACATTAGCAGCCTCCCCAGGCACCAAGAAGAAGTTGAATGATGATACTCCCACTGTGTAGGTGGAGCAGGGCTCCAGATTACTTATATCAAAGGATGTGGTGGTGGTGTTTCTAATGACTGGCGTGTTGCTGGGGTTTTTATTGTCACTCACAGCCACTTGGTACAGCAGGACTTTATCCACCGAGCTCCAAGTCACTCGGGCTGTACTTCTTCCTGTTGCTACTACTTTCACATTAGTGGGTGGCTGCACCACTTCCAACATAAAATACAGGCATTAATCAATGATTTAGAAGTGATTGTGCATATTTTATGTGTACGTGCATCCTCTGAAAAACCATGAAAACCAGCTGTTTGTATGCACTTACACGTTGTTATTATCCTTGTGTTACTTAAGGCACTTCTTCCAGCACTGTTGGAGGCGTAAACTTTGCAGCTGTATGTTGTAAAAGTATTCAAATCATCAATTTGTCCCCTTGAAGCTGTGAAGGTCTTAGTGAAGTTCTGTGTAGGAGATTTAAAGAACTTTTCCACAATTATAGTATAGTTAGCTGCCCCCATCACACTGGTCCATTCAAACCTTATGGAAGTACTTGACACAGCTTCAGAAAATGTGATCTGAGGTGCAGCAGGCACTGGGGGGATGTAGAAGAAGGTGTTCAGCATTATTTTATTTACTTTACTCTGCAAAGAAAATTGCTTTGTTTATTCAACTGGTTTAAAACGTGTCCCTACCTGTCATGGCTGTTTTAGTGTCTTTGCACACAACATTCGAAAACACAAGGACCTTCAGGGTGATGTCGTAGACATATCCAGGTCTTAACCCCTGTACCACCAACTCTGTGCTAGTTGGTGGTGGCATCACCATCAGTGGAGAAATAGTGCTGGAGTTCACAACTCTGAAGTCTAGTACATAAACTGAACCACTGCTGTAGGCACTCCATACCACCTTAAGGGATGATGCTGAAGGAGACGTAACTGACAGAATATTACATCCTGAGAAAAGACAGAAAAGGTATTTATTATGTTTCTTTGTGACACAGAATAAAGCTGATCCAAAATGCTTGAAAGAATACTTACATAGTTCTTTTTTACTCAGTTTGAACACTTTGACAACTTTCGTACTACAAGCCTTATTCACGCAAGTATTTTTTCCTATGTCTAAGCACTTTTAATCTGACATTGGAGGTAACTCAGGGTTCAGCATCTTGCCCAAGGATACTTTGAAATATTGGTTGGAAAACCAGGAATCGAACAACCAACCTTCCAAATAGTAGACCATCTGCTGTATCATTTTTCGGGTCACCCCCAATAATGAAAGTAACAATAGACTATCAACTATCATACTTCCAAATGATGAAAAACAAAACAAAACACCTCTTCTTCAATGGCATTCACAAATCAGCAAAACAACCATAAAATGTGCCATAAGAAGTAATTCTGCACTGCTGGCATATTCAGTTTGATTTTGAAGGGATATCCTCAAGGAAAAATTCCATATATGTTATACGAAAAAAAGAAGTGGGAAAAACGACTCTAAAATATAAACATCCATATTAATATCAATATTAACCACATGACAAAGGAAAAAGGACAAAAGACCTACCTGCAGCCTTAACCTGGGGCATCTTAAAAAAAAGAAAAAACTGTTTAGAAACTACCTCCAAATTCTGTAATAATCTGAAAACCTAAACTGATAATAAAAAAATCAAACTGCATAATTACCTGCATGAGCGACAACATGGCAACAGAAAAATAAAGCAGCCTCATCTTATTCATAGTAAAGGTCAGGATTATGGTATGTTACATCTGAGCAGTGCACAAAGAACCTCATCTGAGGTCTTTACAGGCTGCACACTGTAGATTAACCCCATGGGAACCAATCAGGAGATCCTAAATGAGGACAAGTGAAGCCCCTGGGCTACCTGTCATCATGATACAAAATACAGTAGCCAGTGCTACTGGTTAAGCAGGGAAACTACCCTCTGTGGGCCAGAGAAAGTCGACATTTTTTGTATGAAAAAAGAAACTTTTAAATCAAAATGATTTCAAGCTGCTGTTGAGGAAAGTGGTAAACAGATAAGGAGGTCATTATAGCCCTGGCATCATTTAAATGTAAAGCGATTCAAAATGGTGTAAATATATTTCATGTGTAAATTGATGATCTAAAGTTATATTTTAGCTCATTTGTAAAATGAAACACTAAATGTTTAGGATGCAAACATATTTTTAAAATAGTAGTAGGTCCTACAGTAGGAACTCCATGTGACCAAAGTCAGCAAATCTTTTACAGATTTTTGTTTCTTTTTTATATAAAGAAAAAAATCCCAAAACAAACAGATTGTATATACACTGTATAACCAGTCCATTTCTTTTTTTGTTGTTCTTTTTTTGGTGGGTTCAGTCCTCCTCAACAAGGAGGCAAGTGTATTTCACAAAATGTCTGGAGAAATGTTGTGTCAATCTTCAGATGCTTTTTGCCAGATGAGGTTGTGGCAAAGGTGTTCTGTTCCATTCAAGTAATAGTCTCTATGTCATCTAAAAGTACAAGCCAGCTTTTTCTTTAGAAACCTTTGTGTAAGTTTGGTGGCATGTTTTGGGTTTTCATCATGAGACCATATTCCTATTCTTCCAGGCTCATCAATAAGCCAGTCAGTGCCTGTGGCCACTGGCATTCATGGTGCCATCTAAAAAATGTCATCTCCTCAACAGCCTGTTTTCACACTTCACTTCCATCACTGTTCTTCTCTCCACATCCACAACAACCAGTTTAATGCAAAACAGAAAGAAGGCAGTCGTTTATTGTTCGTCATCCATCATCAGAAACTCTGATTTCTATTGACAAAAGGTTGAAAGTTGAAAAAACAAAACAAAAAGAGAAAAAAAAATGAAACATGCCATTGTGTTGGTCAGCGCTGTCTGAGGCGGTCAAGTGAGTGTAAAATCTGGAGGAGGCCATTAAAAGTATGCTGGAATTGCCAACAAGGAGGTGTAAAGACAGAGTGACAGCAGTTTATAGTAGGTCGTAATGAGTTTGAATCAAAAACTGTTTTTAATGTCCTGTTAAAAACAAACAATTTCACAGAAGGCGTATCTTTTTTATTGTCTTTTTTTAAAATATATTTTTTAACTTGAAATCCTGGTGGGCTTCCACATCCATTCTAATTATTATGCTGTTTTTGGTCTGTTTAAAAGGAAAATTCCACATTAAAGGAAATATCCAAGTAGTTTTAATGTTCCCACACTGAAACATTAAAATAAAAATATTAATGACATTATTACCGTCACAATTATCAGAGGGACCCCTAAGATTATACTGTGTAATATCACCTGACTTAGTCTGTACAGAAATTTGAGCTTATCCCAACATTTAGAAAGTTGTGTGAAAACCCCACTTTCAGACATATAACCTGCTAGTGATTACAAAAGCATGCTCACTGTAATAGAAAAAAAGCTAAATGAATTTAATTGTATCAGCCTATAAAGTTTGAACTTATAAAGAAAAACATTTTATGAGGAAGTCATGACTTGGTTACCATCAGTGCATCCCTACAGGGCCTTTCTGTTCATAATATGGAGGTGTAGTTTAGTCTATTGTGTTATATAAATACATGTGATAGCCTGTTGTGTGTTTTAGCGTAGGTTGGCATCTCTGTCTCCTTCCTTAGTGCCTGTGTTTTCTTTTAGTGTAAAATCCCCGGCTGTATGAATCCAAAACCACACGCTGAAAAGTATCTGGTTTAGAGTCGGGTAGCTTTTGTTTGCCACATGCGTGAGACATTCTTCAACACATGTGTCACAATTTCAGCCAAGTAACTGTTCTTGAAACTCCACCCTTCACATTTATGGGCACCATTATTTGTTTCACGGGTAATGCGCTGAATCGTGATCGCTACAGTTTGGGAAACAGAGCATGTGTAGGATGAAGAAACAGATTTCCTTAAGATAAAATACAACTTTTATTTTAATAATAAACAGTGAATGGAGTACAAAGAAAATTATTTCCCCACTGCTACATACACAGCTTGGGTGGTTGCCCACAGCTGAGTGTGTTACGTGCCGGTAAATTGGTCAGGGAACACATCCTCCAAACAAATGATAGTCTGTCTATCTAATACCTGCCCTGGGCTGGTGTGAGCACGGGTACAGCTGCAGAAACACATCAAGTGTCATGTTCCTGAGTGAATGACCCAGCATTTTGAGTTTTGGGATGTTTTAAGTTTCAACTCATGAGTTGTTCTTTTGGATTTTGAGATGTGGTTTATGTTCTAGCTGTGTCCAGTCCTTTCAGTATAATATTGTTTCCTTGTGCTTCTTAGTTTCCCTTTGTTTCCAGTCTGTGTTTGTCATTAGGATATGTAACCTTGAGTTATCCTCTTTTGTGTTCCTTTTCTTTCTCCCCAGTCAGTCGTTTTTGTTTATCTCCTGTCCTTGTGCAAAGTTCACGTCTTATTTTGGTCTCAGTGTTTGTTACTTCCTGCTTTATTTTGATAGTCTCTAGTCCTGTGTGTTGTGTTTAGTTTTGCTTCATTAGTCTGATCCCTTTCAGCCTGGCGTGTTTATATCGTCTACGTCTACGTCCTTTGTTGAATTGTCTGTCATGCTGTGTGTGCGTTTGTTCTGCATGTTCCTAGTTAGTCCTCATGTTTGTTATATTAACTTTGTAAGCTCCAGCAATAAAGCTGTCATTGAGTTTTACACCTTGTCTTCTGAGTCCTGCAATTTGGGTCCCACTCTGCCTGCGACACAGCGAGCCTTGACATCACATTCTTCTTTACTGTGCATAGTCTGGTTATTACCAGACTATGCACAGCGTGTTTGTGTGTGTGCATGTTATAAAAGTTTTGAATGAATTCTGATAAAACTTTGCAGGGGTGTAGAGTGGGGTTGTGCTAACAATCCATATAAATTTGGCGTACATCCATCAAAGTCTTCAAGATCAACTAAATGTCTTATTGATCAAAACCTGAGAAAAAGTCTTACAACGTCGAAACCATGGCTCTTACAAATGTGGTGTATATTGTCAACATGTAGAAACCACCATATACAGATTTAAAATATCATGTCACATTTAAACTCCAACCTCTCCTTCAAGGTCAGTAGATTGATCTGAAGGTCAAAGGTGCTGTTTAGAGCTATTTAGAACTTTTAATGCCAATGTTTATATTGACGACATGCAGGCATATAGGGAATGATATATGAGCATGAAAAATATCACGTCACTGTGGACCTCGGAGCGCTTCTTCAAGCTGAGGTAATGTCAAACTTTCACAAAATGTCTATTATCTTTAAAACTATTGTTAAATTCTCCCGCCTTTGTTTGTATTGACAACTTTTAGGAAACGATACGGGTTTATGGGTATTCTAAATATCACAGCAGTTTGCATCCAAATATGATGTGATATTTGATCTGACTTCACTTTTACACGTCACATCTGCCGTTCTTTCAAGTTGACCCCAAATATGTTACTTCAACTGTACTACAAATAAGCAATGTACATTTACCTTTGAAAATACAACACTGTAGGGGGTTATTTTCCAAATAACCAATATCTGACAACAGTAACAACAGCATAGTAAAACAGGAAATTATGTTTTCTGTGTGCCACCCCAATATTTTCAGGGGCCCCCATATGGAGGCACCCCCGGTGACTGGCAAAAACAATTATTTAATGTTTTACTACAAATATTGAAATCTTTGAGATTAGTTATTTCAGAATGAAATCAGTTTGTAGAACACTTCAGATGTGCCTGTAGATTACCACTGGAGATCTGTTTATATGATTATTGTCAGTTGGTCAGTCCTCAGTTGCTCTAGTTGTGTTTCTCTGCTTCTCTTGCTTTCCATGATTTGAGTCCATGCATTCTTGTCTTTCCGACACAAAGCTTTAACTGTGTTTTGGCATTCATTGCTTTAATTTAAAAGATGCTGATGTAGAGAAGGAAAGGAAAATCAGGTATTAGATGTAATAAAAGTTGTTCTAATCCAAATTTGTCAGTGTTTGTGTTACAGTGAAAACTAATATTCTTCCTTCATGTTTAGTGTTATTTCATATCATCCCAGCAGGATCGTTAGTCAGCTAAAATGCAGTCACAGTGTGACCACAGACAGACAGATATACAACTTTTAAGTAAGATCTTAGTGTAAGATCTATTTCAGGATGCTACCGTGATCATTTTCAGCTAAATCTTGGGTGTAATTTCCATTCAATTTCAGTTTTATTCATAACAAATCACAACAGCAGTCGCCTCGAGGTGCTTTATATTGTGAGGTAAAGAGCCTAGAAAAACCCCAACAATCAGACAAATCAAACAAATAATTTAAATACTGACAGACTGACTTTACACAGCGTTGTGATGCAAAACAATTTGCTTTATTTTTTTCATCTGTCATCTGGGAGAAAACAAATCCAATGAAAGCAGACGTGACATTCAATATTTCTCCGGCAATATGATCAGATGAGTCATCCACAGACTCCACGAGACGGATCCCTGCTGCCCCACGTTCAAGCTTCACAGCCAGGAGACATCAAACTGAAGCCATATGGAGGTCCTCTACTTGGAGAAGTCCTAATATATTGTTTTAAAATTTGAATGATTACTGCTATGACACTTTCAATTCAGGGTCTCAGCGTAAAGTTTCAAGCTCTGTTTCTTTTCCATATTTACTCGTCATCGTTACTTGTTTCTTCACAGTGTTACTTCTAACTGAAACAGGAAGTGTAGTTAAACATGAGGAGTCGCAGAGCCAATAGTAAAACACTTAATTAAAAAAAAAAAACGTAGCAAAATTTTAAAATATTGCTCTCAGTTAATGCCCACATTATTTTTTTTCCCGTTTTTCAAGTTTGTTTAGCTTTGATTTTATATACTTATTTTTAAGTTTTTTAGTTAACAGATATTCATTTTATTAGATATCAGTTATTATCAGACTCAGTGTCATCGGGGTATACAGAGTCTTCACAGTTATCGCTGGTGTAAACATCGTCCTCTGTCCTTGTTGCTGTGTTGGTGGTTGGGTGTTCACACTAGGAGAAAAAGGTGGGAGAAGTTAATCTTAGTAAAAACAAGAATCCTTTGTGAAACATTATACTCTAGAAATCACACGACAGCTGTAGTATACAGAGTCAGAGGCTATTTTACAGCTACTTGTAACAGACACAATAACATGGCCGTGTCATCATCTCCAGGTTTCCAAGATGTGATGTGAACGACGTTGAAAGAGAAACAACAAACTCACCACAGTTAATTCACACTTCGTCTCGCACGAGAAATTACTGAGGAAAAAAGAGATGGTATTTTAATAATAGCTCAAAACTTAAGAAGAACAATAAGCTACACTGGGAAATGCATGTGTTCAGTTTGTATTTTTGTTTTTATGATTAATATGAAGCAGCAGTTGACAAAGCTGAATGAGTCTTTGTTAAAATACACAAAATCTCTCTCTTTCTTTATGTTCATTGCTTTGTCTGCAAACTCGTCCCAGACCATCAGAGCTGAGCAACCAAACTTGGCACACAGGCACATTTTGGGCCCCTAAGAGTCTTATCTATATCAGATATTGCCTAGCAAACAACTAGCAATGGTCCAAATGTTTTACTATTTTTTTTAATTTTTATATACAATATAATACAATTTTATAACATGACACTCATACATCTGAATGTCTTATCACTGTAAAAGCATGCATAACAAATTGCACATTTCATTGTGACCACACTCTACCCTTCCATACATAGCACTTGCACTATGCTTATTAATATTTTCTTTTAGTTATTTATTTTACTTGTGGGAGCACACAAATTAAGAATTTCATTGTTTGGTGTAACCATTGTTTTGTGGCATATATGAAAATAAATTTAAAAGAACACCTTTTTTTTTTTTTTTTTTTTTTTTTTTTTTTTTTTTTTTTTTTTTTTTTTTTTTTTTTTTTTTTTTTTTTTTTTTTTTTTGTTTTTTTTGTTTTGGGGGGGGGGGGGGTTGTGTGTGTTTCTGTCTTGTTTTTATGGACATGAAGTCTGTCAATAAAGATTGAATTGAATTGAATATTTCTATGATCATTATAATAATAATAATGTATACTTTATTGATCCCCCG
>VUQG01006148.1:12480-39477 GCA_015106755.1 Etia nguti | reverse complement strand
AGTGACACTTTGCCGAAATTGTAGCTTTGACTCTCAGACAGTCGAAGGGTGAAGCGATAGTACAGTCGAGCGGCAAAGCTTGTTCTGTTTAGACTCTTCTACACTGACGATCATCCGGAAGACACTGGAGATATTTCGCCCGTGTGGTGGGTAAATAAATGTCAGAGCGCCCACTGACGTCGCTTTCCAAATCGTCACCTCGGCGCGCAAGAAAAAAAGGAACAAGGATTGCATGCTCACCGGGACTTGAGCTTCATGGGCTGCGTTATCCGCAAGCTTGCTGGGACTAAATAAATCGAATGATATGAGCATGTGGTCAGTGTTAAATCTGCTTTGCATTTATTTAGACGAAGTATTGAGCTTGTGGCTGAAGAAAGGCGCATGAGGCAACACGTTTTCTTCTATATTCTGTTTCATTTGCCCAACTTCAAATTTTAGAGGCAAGCAAATAATCAGACGGCTTTTTATTTTGATAGCCGAGACTCTGACTTACTGGACTGACTTTCCCGAGAGGTTACGCTCTGAAGAACAACGTGTTTATGGATATCTGCGCAGCGAGGAACACCGGGAGTTGTAGGCTTTGCACTTCTGAGTCGATCATGTTGATACCTTGCTGTTACTGTAAACTTTGATAGATGTTTACAGGAAGAAAATAAGAAATCACAGTTAAGTTCTGATAAGCTCAGACTGACCTCTGGGGAAAGTGGGAAGCTCTTTTTCGCCCTCCCTCATTTTTTTCTCCCGAGACGTCAGGACGGATCTCTATCACGCAATCTGACTCTGCTTCTGTGGTTTAAACAAAGACCAAGTGTTTTGGGATAGCATGGCAATGGTAGTAAATCAATGGCCAGAGAACATTTCTGCAGATCCGGGGTCTCAACTCCAGATATGCGGCCAGGAGCCCGGCGGGGCACCTGGAACACCAAACGGTTCTACCCCAGGGAACGACGCACTTTCCGGGGACAAGATCCCCAACGTGGACTGCATGGTGTGTGGGGACAAGTCCAGTGGGAAGCATTACGGTCAGTTCACCTGTGAGGGATGCAAAAGCTTCTTTAAGCGTTCTGTGAGGCGGAACCTCACTTACACCTGCCGGGGAAACCGAGACTGCCCCATCGACCAGCACCACCGGAACCAGTGTCAGTACTGCCGACTGAAGAAGTGCCTCAAAGTCGGCATGAGGAGAGAAGGTAAGGCTTGCTGCTCCGTGTGTGTGTGTGACGGATGTCAGACTTTATTTGTAACACTAGAGACATTTGTTTAAAAAACGTATTTCTGTGCATAAAGTTGTGCGCAGTGTTCTCAGCTTTTAAAAGTGCCATTAAGTCTGGAATTCAGTCATAAAAGATTTAAATGTTTAAAGGAAGACTCTTGACACTCATTTGGGCACTTCTCTGGTTTCACGTGTTTCATTACTTCTTAAAAACACATTTGAAACAAGAAAACACGAGTGCAGACGAACCCCTTTCAAAAGCAGGCGAAATAACTCAATAGACAAACCGAAGACAGTCTTCACTTTGACAGATTTGCGCTGACTGCAAGAAAACAATGCATTCAAACCTAAATTCATGTGACGCTCACACAAAAAGATATTTGTGTAAAAGAAAACCTCGTGTCATCTTTTGTTTCGCATGCACCCTGACTGGTTTGCGCGTCTTCACTTTATAGTTATTATTATAATCACCATGCTTAGACCTTCTCACACTTCACTTTTTTACTGAATCTAAACCATTCATCCCAGCGCGCTCTGTTCCGTGAAATCCTCCCTTTGTCTCGCTGTTTTAATTATGCTGTTTGCACACCGACACCCCGAGCCGCTATAAGAGGATGCCGCTACATTTGTTGCATTGTGTTGGATTAACAACGGGTCAGTTAGTGCCAAAGAGGAGCGGAGCAAACGTGCTGGAGAAGAGGAGCTTTCCCTTATGTATTGTCATTCAGTAGCGCTGCATCGAATCAGGAGGCATGACATTGTGCATATTTAAAATAAGAACCAGCATCTCTTCTGGTTGTTGAGTTATAGATTCATTCTAATAGTTTCTGCATTTCGAAAGAAAAAAAAAGATTACTGAGTACTTTTCATTTGACCGAGCGCTATAATGGAAATGTCATATTGCTATTACGCACGATGTTACACAAACTGTGCACATAAGCCACATACGAACAGGTGAGATATGACCAATTAGGTTTTAATTATACTGAGTGAAAAAGTGATATGACTTCAGCGGTCCTCAAGAGACTTTAATGAAGATGTCACACTTCGCCGTTTTTTATTTTTCCTCTCAGAGGACAGAATAAGGTCAGCAGCTGCGTCACCGTGAGCAGTCCTCAAAGGGCACTAGGCAGTGGAAGTTGAAGGACAGACCCCGCCGCCTTTTGCCACAGCCAAAATGTAAATAGCAGACAAAGACGGTGGAAATAACCCGCTCTCCTTAGAGAAGAGCTGAGAGGAGATGATCCCTCAAGGGTTAGTGTGATTGAAGTCTGTGCTTCTGGCAGTGTATGTGTGTGTTCACTGTACACACAGTATTACCTCATGTTAAGTACCCGCAAGCCACACCAACTCAGTCATGCTCCATTCCGACTGAATGAACCCGAGGAAATCTCCTGACGCGCCGCAGCGTGTTTACGGGGAGAATAGCCAGTCCTTCTGATTCAGTCTGTAAGAAGGAAAATGTTAAAGAGCTGAAAAGATATCAGTGGAGGGGAGTTTTGGTCACAAGAAAGTAGAATATTAATAATTTAAGCGTAAAAACTTAGGAGGCGTTTATGGGAAAAGGAACTGTTTTACAGCCATTAAAAAAAAATATTTCTTGTGGCGATGCCTCTTGGCGAGGCTGACACATGAAAATTAAGCATTTTCTCATCACCTGTAGAAATCACAGTCTTTTCTTGTCTTGTGGCACAAATAGATTCTTCTAATTCAGTCGGACAAAAACCCAAAGTTAAAAAAATGTTCCTAATTTAAATAAGACCTGAAAATATCAGCCGACTGAAGAAAGATTGTGAAAAAATCAGGAAAGGTCTCATTTTGAAGGCAGTCGCTCATTGACTTGTTTATATTGACCATTTCTGCAGCGCTGGTTTTTAGTTGTGTGCAAAAGGCTTAAATGTGGAGTAGGTCAACTTACACTGGATGAGCTCATCTGTTGGTCCGTTTGGGGTCAGTTGGATTAATCGCTGTCTTTAAATCCTCTTTGTCGACAGACTTCTGTTTATCAGCGATCATTTGTGTAGTTAGGCCCATATTTGCAAAAGCATATTCATTGTCGGAGAATTTTTTTACTGTGATTTTTAAGGCAGAACGACTTCCAAATATAGAAGGAATTAGAAGTGAATTAGACTTTTCAGGGGCATTAAAAACAGCCAAGCTGTTGCTGCGGGAATAGTAATTAAACTGCGTAAACACGATTTTTCATAAATATTTGAAAAAAATAAAGAAATCCCGAGGTCTAACTTTATTTTCTTGTTAAAGAAAAGGTTTAACGACTGTTAAATCATGTGTTCTCTCTCGCCGTAGAGAGCATATATAAATATTGTTTTCTTCATATTTTTTCAACATGCTGAAGTTTTCAAACAGATGCACATTTTTTTATTATGATTTAGACAAGACATGCGCTAAATTCCAAAGTTTGAAGATACTTTTAAAATAAAGCAGCAGATGTGCATGAAGATGTAGTTTGTTGAGCTGATTTGTCATTCTGTTAATTATTTAGAAGCCTTTTCACTTCCCTTGAAATGTGCTCGGTGATAGCATGTAGGTCATATGTGGGTGCAGTTGGCTAGAACATGTTATGCAATTATTATATAACACGGTTCACCGGTTTCATCCACAGATGGAGTATTAGGATATGGGAAGATTATGTTTTTGGATAGCAGAGGAGAGTTGGTGATTAACCTAGTTTGCATCTTCTCATCATCCCGCCTCATATAGAAGCAAGAGAACGCATGCTTCAAGTTCTTAAAATTAAGGAACTCTTTGTATCACAGACAGCGCTTCATGATTCTTCTGTTACGATAAATAAATATTGAGCTGCCTGAGAAGTCATGCTAAAAGTTTCATGAGTGGATTGTGGCAGATTCCGAAATTCTTTGCTTTCAAGTGAGTGGTATTTGTTTCCCAAAGGGGACATTTGACCTCTTTTTGTAGACTGCTGTGTTGAACATAATATAATTTGTTGGAGACTCTTAACCAGGGCACCTTTCAGCAGCATGACAGCAAACATTTCACTGCTGGCTTCAGTAGGAATCAAACCCGTAAAACCTTGGCAGCGTTAGTGTCATTGTCTCACCAGGCAGCTACACAGAACCTCCACTTGTTCCTCTGTCAGTGCAGTTTCTAGGATGACTAGGAAGCAGAGAGGCAAAAAGAATCAGCCTGACAGTTCCTTTGAACCAGAGTGAATGTTTTAATTTTGAAACACGCTGCAAGGACGAGCCACTGACTTTAGTGAGGACAGAAAAGACACGTGGGAGTTTACTGCTCTGATTAATTCATTCATACACAGTGATAAGGTCATCTTGTCTCTTGTATGTGTCTTGAATCAGCTGTATGCACGCAACACTTGTGGACACACGCACAGCTTTTGGAGTCTAGTGATAGTAAATAGTCTCAACATCCATTTGTAGCACAAGAATCTGTAATACCCAAACTGAACATTCTCAGTGGGGAGACTGCTGCCTCCTCTGACCCACAAAATGCCAACAGCAGTGAAAAATATAGGTCAACCAAATCTAAAACATTAATAACAGACCGGCTGAAGTCAAAGTCCAAAAGTGTGAACCATCAGGGGCCTCTACGGTGAATAAATACCCTGCTGGAGCACTAAAGTCTAACACGGTATTGACTAATCCGTCCTCCACAGCGAGCAGGCAATTTAACACCAAAACACTCTAGTTTGGCCTCATTTTGGCACGAAAAATCTTTACGTATCCCAGTCGTTTGGCTATCGACAAATTCAAACACTTAACCCCTGTCATTGGACTCTTGAGCTAGGTCATTATCATAGACCTCGCAGAGGAAAATGACTACCAATGAAATGGCAAAACCACACAGTTTTCTCTAGGGTTGAAAAATGAAGCAAATGCAAAAGTGCCAAATACTGCAGTTCCTCAGTTAGCCAGTTGAGACCAGTACCAAAAAGAAAGTTAGTTCCCATAGATTCCTATTCTACGCCATAAATTTTAGTTTTACAGTGAAAAAAGTACTACACCCTACTTTTTGGGAACTTGGGGTTCCTTGTTTATATATGAATAAATAAATGTGTGGAACTTAATGAATCAGAGGTGGATGTCACATTTCTGTCATTTGACATTTGGAGTACCGTTACATCCTGGTACCTTACATCTCCCTTCATAAAATCTTCTCCAAGGTACCAACACACACACCCACACACACACACACACACACCATCATTTACATGCACACACTATTGCTTACCCACACAAATCAGATATTTATAGCCTTTAGCTGACCCACGATCTCCTAACTGTTCCTCAGACCTGATTCTGTGATCCTCTCGTACCCGTTGTCACTCTCATCCAGTTCGCTGTCCTCACAGAGAGAGTGACCCTAACTGTCCAATCAAATTCTTTCCTGTTCTTGTCCTCATTTCCTGCAACTTTGTACATGCTCATTTTAGTGCATAATTTGATCTCTTACACATCCCATCACATCCCAATCCCTACTCCAACACACCTGATTCAAATAACCAACTGGGTATTATGTGCTGCGACTGTCTGAATCAGGTGTTTTGGAGTATTGAAACACCTAAAAACCTAGAGCAAGCCGTCCCGAGGACCAAAATATAGAACCACTGCTTTACCATTATTGCCCAAAGAAAACTATCCTAACTGCACAATGACACCCTGAGGCAACCAACCAAAAATGCTATTTGAGTAAATACATTAAATCAGAATCTGTCTATAAGCAACTAAAAATACTTCTTCAGATGTTCCTGAACTTGCATGTGTTTTTAAAAAATTATGCTTAGCTCAATTTAAACAAACAAAAAATGATATTACTCTTAGCAGTCGCTAGCAATCTGTCACATGCACATTTGACTCCTGAAATAATTGCTCCACCACAAAGCAAAGGTCAAACTGTCTGCTACTCATCATTTGACTGAACACTGAAGTGTTTTGTGTCACAAAATAAGTAAATAAATGAAAAAAAAAAATTAGGGGACAGTGTAATCACCAAAAATTTGGTTTGCTGCCTGAGGGCAACACCATTAGATAGAGGGTTATAAAGTCCAACTTCAAAGCAGAAAAAAGGATGTTTACAGCTGTTTTTTTTTGTGGCACTATAGCTAATTTCCCCTCTCAGAAATATTGTAAGGGAATATTTTTTTAATAGCTCACCCTTTTAAACTCCAGTTAAGTTTGAATATTCGGAATGCGTCTGATTTGACTGATGGGGGAGTGACGACATATGCAGATGCCTGCCACGGTTCGACTGCTAATTTGAGTCGCCTCTCTACTGTGTGTGAGTCACCTCTCTACTTGGTGCCTTTTGAAGCATTTTTAATGCAATGAACTCATATGGCTTGCTGTGTGGTAATTATATTAAAAGCTTAAGGATAAATCCGTGTTCCACTTTTGGTGAGTGGAACACAGATTCTAGGATTTTCTTTAAAATCTAATGTGGTGCTGACCAAAATCTGAATGTTAAGGCTTTAAAAGTTAGCTTCATAAACCAATGGGGGATGCACGGTGGCTACATCCGTCTTTTATAGGCAGTTTATGAGCAAAACATATCATAAAGTGCTACAATTGTGCCTATAGTGCTATCTCCAGTGCTAAGGTGTTTTGTTGCTATGTACTACTGACGGAAAGGTATTCGTATGCCATTTTGTGCACATCCAACAGAATCACCAATGCAACAACAGTAAACATAATGTGACCTTTCTGGTCCATTCACTCACTCACTCACTCACTCACTCACTCCAGCAAACTGTCTGTGAACTGTTTTGCTTGCAACTGAAGTAGCTCAACCTGTTTTCATGTGTCACTCAGGTCACTTGTACTAATGCACAGTCGAGAAAGAATAATTAAATATGTCAGTCTGTGCGATGTGAACCCCCCAACAGCCTTCTCCTTTAATCTGCCACACGTGTTCTCTAACATAGCACTACTGGGAAGCCATGAACATTTATATTTTAGGGATTTAGCTGATGATCTTATTCATGCCCGCTGGGTAGAAGTGTAGTAGAAGTATTTATAGTTGTAGAAATAAAAGTTGGAGATGAAGCTCTAATGTGCCATAAACACATGCACCTCTACATGATAATAATTCGAGAGGGACATCTTAGTCCTGCTGTGGCTCGCTGTGTGGTAAATAAATTCAAGAGAAGGGGCGCGTGGAAGTGGAAATAAGTGTAACATGAATCAGACCCACTGGGCTGAATTCACTTTGCTAATTAATTTAGGAACTGCCTCATCAAAGTCTGAGAGAAAGAATGAGGCAACCTCGGCGACGCAGCAAAGCTACCAAACTTCCTCACGCAAAGCTCCTCTCATCCCTCCACGTCTCTGTCTCTCTCTGTCTGTGTCACCTCGCTTCACTCCCGCTCTTGCACTGCCTCCGGTTTTTCTGCGCTCCCGTTCTGTTGTGTCTCTCACGTTCGCTGCATACCTCAGCTCCTTCATGATGTTTGACAGACAACTGGGGACAGAGCCAGTCCTCCTACAGCGTGCAGGTGGTTTGTTCTCAAAAATTTCTCTTAAGATGAAAAGAAAAAATGGGTAGTGAAGTTGAGTGAAGAAATACTACTATCGACCAACTTTTCATTTTTCTACACTTTAGTTCTCTCTTAAATGTTGCATTCATTTATACACAGCTTTATAAAACCAAACAGTGAAGTGCAGCAGGCTTAAGATCACTTTCAAGTGTTGCAGTCAGCCATCACTGCACTGCAGGGTACAGACACCTGCATTTAGTTTGCATACTACCCAGGCAATTAGTAACTGATATTTTTACAACCTGGGTCAGCTTAAACATGTTGCAATCACAAGACTAACATATCTATTTCATGAAGAAGGAACAGGCCTCCTAACACGTGCATTTTGATAGTAAAGATTGGATTGGTGAGGATCAGCGAGCTGGGTGAGAAGCTGCAGTTTTGGTAAAGTTTCTTCGAAGATCAGCGATACGATCTTGGAAGCCTCGTCCCCATGAAAGAGGGAGGGATGGGCACGGAAATGAAAACAAACAGGTGTGTAGAACAGGTAGGCATTTATAGACGCATGGGAGGAAGGCTTGTGTTTGAGGCGTGGTCCTGCTCCTGAACTTTAGATAAAGTTACTTCCAGCTTATGGATTTTAGCAACATTAGCATTCATGTTTGTTTCTTATGAATAAAAGTCTCTTCTTTTAACTCTGCCCTTCACCAGCCCCTGAGAGTAAAATCAGTCTCTTTCACTACTAAATGCTCCACTGTATTTCCTTGCTGTCTGCTAACTTTTTCATGCCTGACAGGGTGCATGCACTGTTATCAAAGGTCAACATCATTATGTATACAAAATGACAGATAGAGGAGTACAAGCAAACCAAAATAGTAAAGCTGTGGGCTGACACATTAAAACAATGACCCGTAAAAGTCATACAGCTCATCGGAGCTGAGGGAAGCTGCTCTTTAGGTCCAATAAATGTAAATAGGTTCACTGACAAGAAGCTGTGAAATCCACAGTTGTTCAAAAATTTTGTGTCACGGTCATTTGAATAAAGAACTGTTTTGTGATTTCCTGAAGTGCTGGACAAAGTGCTTCATGGTGTTTCTGGTAGCTAAAATATTTCTGTAAGATAAAAAGAAGGAACAAAAAAATAAGAGCCTGCTATTGAACCATGGACCACACTGCACAATATTTGTAGATACCATATAAAGGTCATTCTTTGGAAGAATTAGCACAAAACCCTGAGCTACAGTGTAATCATTATAGAAATAGCTGACCCAAGTTTTTCTTAAAAAATATGAATGAGAAAACAGCCAAAAGATTAATAGCAGTGCCTATTAGCTCCAAGACTGAGAACTGAGAACGAATTCAAAATGAAAGTTGAAAAAAACCAAAACAAACCACCCTGTCTTTGCCTTGCTTCACTGACCTCAGGTCAAAGTTGGGAGAAAAAAAATAAAACACGTTCCTTCGTCAGCTGGGTCTATATAAAATCCGTATTTTTTAACTGCCTAGATGCATTTCTGTCAGATAAGATTTGGCTTTACAGCTAAACATTTAATTATTTCTTTTTTTTACTTGCAGGATTGATTTAATTGCAGGAGTTTCGAACGCCTCATGGACACAAACGCACACGTGACCTCTCTCCGTGACATGACTCAGGGACAGTTTCATTTTGGGAAACGTGTTTATTGTTTGCTTGCCAGTGGAAGTTTTAGAAATGGAAAAGCTACTTATTAAATGCAGCTATTAGACTGAGACAAATCTATAATGCGTCTGTGTTACCCCGGCACTGTGACCTTTTAGTCCAAATGTTGATAGGCCTTAATTGTATTTAGCTGCTGTAATTCCACTAACAGTCTGACCCAGAGGCTAATCCAGGGCAGCCAGGCAGCGAACTGTGCTCTCTGCCAGCTGCCATTTGCTGAAGTGGCATTTTGAAAGTCGCAGCTGAAATGTCCCATGGTACCTCTGTTTGCATGCACTTTCCTCCTCTCCCTCATTCTTTTGCCCTCATTTCATGGCCTACCTACACAGGATGCTGTTTTGTTTGGGGTTTTAGGGATTTATTTGCCTTTTTTAACTGCTTTCTCTGCCCTCAATTTGGATTCAGATTAATTTTATTTACCAGAAAAAAACAAAAACTGTATATCTTTTTAAAGTTACTATCTCACAAGCTCAGTCAATTGCATTAAGGTCAAGCACAGTGCACCAATTAAAAAGCCGGAAACGGATTATGGCACAAACTCAAATCTGACCTTATACTCCCATCCCGCTTTTAATTCTCTGTGTCTGACTCTGGTTTCCTTTTTCTTGTCCCCGGGCATCTGTTTCTATCTAATGTCATTTCTGTCTCTTTCGCTCTCCTTTCGCCCATCTCCATGTAAATATATCACATCTCTTTGTCTCTGCACTGGCCTTTCTACCTCTCCATTTCTTTGGACCTTACTCCAATCACCCTTCTGCCCTTTCCTTTTTATCTGTTCCACAGTCTTGTACAGTAGCTGTAGGCGAGTAAAAACAGAGAGCGATGTGTTTTAGTCAGGCGTACTCAAGTGCTCTGCCTCTCAGGCACGAGTGTCCCCCACAATGAGGCTTTTGAAAAGTCAAGTGGATCAAGTAGATTCACCAACATCTGCGGGATTAGCCACTAATCAATATGAGAACATATCAATAGCTGTGAATTCACAAATAAGGGACATAAGGAGCAGCGGGGTCTAAAAAAACTGTCACCTTCAAATTAAATTGATAAATGAATTTGATAAATTCCCCTTGGAGTTTAGGCGCACTGTGTTTTACAATTTACTTGGCGCATAAAGGGGAAACTCAAAAGTAGTTAAAACCAGGTTGTTCGCAGTAGAAGATTTTTTAGATGAAACCAGGACAGAGTGACAGATTCAGGTCACAGAAGTGCTCTGACTTAGATATGGACCAAAGAGCCTTTTGAGCCTGTCTTCCCAAAGAAGTTACCGGACAGAGTCATTTTAAAAGTGCCCTTTCTGGCATCTGCTACAGAAATTTTGTACTGTAAGCTAAAAAAAGGATGCATGTCACCTGCTGCTTTGTAAAGGTCCATTGTGTTTTATTTTATTTTATCCTATTTTTTATGCTGCAAAAGACACAGAAACCACCCAGAGGTTCAAATTTAGTGCTTAGAATTAGCTGTAGTGAAGATTAGCAGACAGCTACCAGCAACAGCTGCCTGTGTTGGCAAGTTAGTTAATGCATACGTTTAAGCCTTTAGAAAATGTATTCAGTGCATTAAAAAAAATCACCTACTGTGCATTCGAATGAAGGAGGAAGTTAACCACAAAACCCCAAACCATATCAGGCTGTTTACACGTTAGTTTCATCTCTGAAGTTCATTATAGGATTCTGTGGGGTTGACTCACTAACCTCATGTGGTCATTGGAGAAAGTGCAGTTTTTAGCATTTCTTTTTAGCCTTTTTAAGCTGTTTTTGGCCTTAGAGAACGCAGCTTTATTTACCTTAATTTAATAACAGTTCCTGGTGAACAAATTAGGAAGTCAGGTGATGTTTTCATATAGAGAAAAAGTTTGCGAAGAGACAAGTTCAGGAAAGGCTCCCAATAAACTGTAAATATGAACATATTTCTCAGATCCATTCTTCTTTACCATGATCAGAGTCACCCTTTAACCATGTGGTTATTGATTCAATCACAAAGTTAAAGATTTCATAATCTTTTAGAAGTACATATTCCAACCTGAACCCCAATGTTTCCTATATCTCTCTAAGTCGCTCTGTGCAAAAACCTCAATGTCAGATTTATATACATACATATATACACAGATATATTTTTCATGAGGGATTTTGAATGGTTTTTTAAAAGGCACATAAAAAAATCTTCCACACATTGGTCTAAGGAGCAGTTATAAGCAAAATTTTCTTTAATCTGGAAAACTTTAAAAATCTTTCACAAGCCTGTATTACAATAAAATTTCTGACTGAAAGGATCAGCAGTGTGCGATTTGGCAGTCTTTCACTTCACACTTAAAGCACCTCAGAGTGACAAAAAAACATATTTGACCAGGTAATCTTTGTGGAAACGACTTGCTCTTGGAGCACTTTCACTCCTGCTGCTCAGAGTGCAGTTTTATTTTCCCTTGTTTGTGAAATCCTGCAAAGACAGATGCATGTGGCTAATCTGACAGCCATCTTTTGCAAAGCGAGACGGGAGCCGCTGGAGTGCAAGTGACGAGGAATGTCCCGTTGTGCAACATTGTCTTTGAGACAGGCAAAACCTCTTCATAGCTCAGGAAAGTGAGACTGCGCTGTTTGCCAGAAGAGATCACATTCTTTTTCGGGGCGCACGGGTTGACACAAGTTCACAAGGAAAACTAGTACTTTGAGGTCAACACCTTTTGTGCAGAGGTATTTTTTTTTCAGTTAAAAGGACAGGCTAGAATTAAAGGCATTTTTATAACTCTTGAGTGATTTGACCTCTCGTTTTTCAGACGCGCCATGGTGCGTTCAGTTGACACAGCTGCTGTGTGTGAGGTGACAGGTGATGGAGAGTTAAAAAGCATTTTCCAAGCCCTTCCTCCTCCCTTTTCTTTCACCCTCTCCCTCCACCTGTCTCTTTATGTAAACTACAGCTTTCTATCTGAAGCCCCATCTCGGGCTATATTCAAGCACATTGAACTCTGCACCTTCTCTCTCTTTCCGTCTCTCCACTCTTCCCTCAGACCTCGCTTCGCCCCCATCTCCCTTTTCTCAACTTATCACCTTTCACTCACTCTTTCTCTTCCTTATCTCACCATTTCAGCCTTTTGCCTCATTTTTTCAACCCCTCTTTGCATTTTCATTGCGTCTCTCCTCTCGCTCGCCTTTCTCGCTTGCTCTGTGTAACTGTAAATGGAGTTATTAGTCAGACAGTGGATGACTGAACAGGTGTTTTCCAAATGGGCCTTTGAGCACTCGCCGCATCATCATTGCTCCACACCAGAGGGGGGTGGGGGTGGAGGTTAGGGCTTTGTGTGTATGTGTGTGCAAGAGCTTGGCCTCTGCGTGCCCCTTTCACCTTAGGCTGGGCCATTTGCCAGTGCAGGGACTGAGGGCGGGGGTGTTACCGTACATATCCATGAGTGTGTATGCATGTGTGGGTGCATAACATATGTAGGTGTGAAGAAGTGTTATATTTTTACCAGCTGCTGCTTGTCGTTACTCATTGAGGCACAACAGCACTGTAGAATAGCCTTGACCTGGCCACTTTCCATCCCTTCGCTGAAAAGACGAGCGCTGACACTTTTAGGGGTACGAGAAATGTTGTGTTGCTACACTTTTCAACCCTTAACCCCCATCCTGCCCCCCCAATCATCCGGCACATTTGCCATGCTCAATTTGCTTCTTTCTTCTCTGTCTTCGTTGCGTCTCCCTTCTGTTACTCCTGCAGGTTTTTAGGACCCTGACCGTGCAGGGCCCCTTTGGATGTAGTAATTCTGTATACTACTATAACAAGCTTGCTAAATGATAAAAGTTTCATAACAAACTGATGGAAGATTGCAAAAAACACAGTTCTTGGCCTGTCTTCCAGAAACATGCAGCGGCCTGCTTCCAGAGGAAACAATGGAACTGGAACTCAGATATCGGTTTATATTAGTGTGCTCCAGTCCCATCTAGTCCTTAATGACTTGTGTAATTAAATAAAAATGCTGAAGCACTCTTAAAAAGTCTCAGGTTCACCAAGATAAAAGTTCAACTCATCCTCTTCTTTGTTTTCAAACAGCAGTACAACGAGGACGTACATCAAACTCCCAGAGCAGTCCAGGACAGTACCTGACCAATGGCACTGACCCGTACAACGGCCAGCCCTACCTGTCGGGCTTCATCTCTCTGCTGCTTCGCGCTGAGCCATATCCAACGTCTCGCTACGGGGCTCAGTGCATGCAGGGAAACAACCTCATGGGCATCGAGAACATCTGCGAGCTGGCGGCCAGGCTGCTGTTCAGCGCTGTGGAGTGGGCCAAGAACATCCCGTTCTTTCCCGATCTGCAGCTCATGGATCAGGTGAGTGTGAAGAATGACCAGTGTAGACCAAACCTAATGAGAATGAGGCCAGGCCAGGCTAGCTGTTTTCTACTGTTTTCAGTCTTTATATTGGGGTAAGTCACACAGACATGAGAGAGGTATCTGTATTTCTTTTCATCTAACTCACAATAAGAAAATTAATTAACATATATATAGATAGTTCTACAATGGTAAATTGTTCCTTAAATAGATTATGCACAGAGGAATGCCAGAAAACAAACAAACAAAAAAGTAATAAATTATATATAAATGCTGAATCAGAAAAAAACAAGCTACTGGCTAAAATTTCATAAGATGTCATCCCCACTTACATTTTGAACAGAACTGAGCTAATAAATATTTGAAAAACACATTAATATTTTTATTCCTCTTTTGTTAACCATTACGTCGCGGCGTATAGAAAGAAATCTGTTTTGGCACAAACCTCCACTCCCAACATTCGGTCCAGATCGACCTGACATCAGTCATGCATATATAGATGTATATCAGCTATAAAGTCTTGGAACAGAGTAATCCCCTGACCTATAAATATTCACATGCACCTCTGACAGACACAGTCATCACAAATATGTCCGCTGTATCCGCACCAAATCATTAACATATCATTAATGTCAGGTCCACATGTCGAATATTTCTGACCCGTTTATGTCAGCATGCACTCAGGTGCTTTCTGCAACCCCACTCTTTTTAGACATGTTATCAAAATCCATTTAGGTTTTTTCTTTTCAATATCAAAGCGCTGATATTGTGTCAAACACTGCCAGTGGTGTTTCAGAGATACACACCAGGTGCCCTTTGGCATCTGTGTGTGCAGGTCTGTCACTGCCAATTCCACATGTGTAAAGGACCCCTTTGGATCACATTTAAAACACTGACTATGTGTAACTTTTCCAGCATCCAAAGTTAATGCTGGGAAACATGCAAGGTAGAACTTCAAGTCTAAACCTAACCAGTAAAAAAGAAGTAAAAATACAAATCCCCCAAACGGGACACGAACTATATTCTCCTGGCAGACAAACCTGTGACTTACTCCACCACTCCTTTAACCTCCTAATGTGGACTTTGTAGCTTTTGCAAGGAGAACTGTTGACACTCGCCATTCCGTGTTACTGCGGCTGGTGCAGAGGGCACAGATGCTAAAGGACACTCTGTGCTTATCTCAGTTATACCAGCCAAATCTGATAGAGCAGCAGTATTTGATGCCCTAGGATGAGAACTTGTTGGGTCACCTCAATAAATTCTAATTATTTTTTTAATGTTTAACCACATCTCCAAACATCTTTGTGTTACATAATAAAAGTTTAATCCTCTTCTAACTGTCACAGTGCATGCTTTCTCATCCTCTTGTATCCTTTCCAATGTTTTAAAGTTAACAAAAAAAACACCTCATCACACTAGCTGCCTAATTTCTGACGAGTAGGCGTGTCAGGAATGTTCTGTCATTCCACTGTTTGCGTGTGCTTCCCTATTCTGTAGTGAATAAATACCTGTTTGAATGAATGAAGCTCTTGTATGTAATTTGCATTAAGTATTGGATAATGTTACCAAATTCATATCATCTCCAGACGTGGTTTAAATGACCGAATGTTAAATATACCCTGTGTCCTTCTTCGCTTAGGATTAATGTGTGTGTGTTGCTCTCTGGTTACATATCAGTGATGGGTGTAAATGCT
The DNA here is from genome assembly GCA_015106755.1 of Etia nguti. NCBI lineage: Eukaryota > Metazoa > Chordata > Actinopteri > Cichliformes > Cichlidae > Etia > Etia nguti. The sequence continues at coordinate 24,083 of VUQG01006148.1, read as the reverse complement.
GTCTAAAGCCTGCTGAACTCTAACTGGAAGGCACTCAAAGTGCTCAAACACTGAACAATCCTCAAAAGCGCTGTCACAGTTTTAGGCTTCAGACACATTTTGCCTTTATTCATTTTATATTTACGACTAAAAGAAGAAATGCCAAAGTCACATTAGTCATCCACATGGGTAATCTGAACTAAACTAATAATCACCCTATACTGCTTGTTTCTAGGTGGCTCTGCTGCGTATGTCATGGAGCGAACTCTTTGTTCTAAATGCTGCCCAGTGTTCCATGCCGCTTCATGTGGCTCCCCTGTTGGCAGCGGCCGGCCTGCACGCATCACCTATGTCAGCAGAGCGCGTTGTGGCCTTCATGGACCACATCCGAGTCTTCCAAGAGCAGGTGGAGAAGCTGAAGGCCCTGCAGGTTGACACAGCTGAATATTCTTGTCTCAAGTCCATTGTGCTCTTTACATCTGGTGAGTTTAAGCGAAAAAATGGGAAATAAGTAGACTTAAGTAAAGTAATGTGTGGAAATGGTTTGCACATTCTCTGGTTTTCATCACCTAGAAATGTAAAATAAACTGTATTACCAACTTGCCACTATTTCATATCATTGTATGAGCTTTGTTTTTAGAGTACTGTTAATTTGGCACAGTTGAAAGCACCTCTGATTGCCCTTTAGATCAGCTGAGAGGTTATAAGACCAATGCCATCTGTGTCCTGTCTTTTGCTCAGGGAGGAAGGGAGGAATTAGCATCCTGCTAATCTGATTTCTATTGGCACGATAGCATTGTGTTTACTGAACATGTAAGCTTACAGTATCATGTTAACAACATAACCTGAATTAGATGGCCAGTAGCAGGGTTATAACACGCATTTAAATACAGCCAAGGCGAACATTTGATCACGATGTGCTTAAGCAAAGAGAAAAACGACCAGTGAAAAGAATAAAACAGCACATATAGATTCCATTATATTTTTGCCATGACAACATATTACTGGTGTAGATTAATTTAAATGACAACTATAAATCATTAAAATGTTGTGCAAAGGTGCTACTTATACCTGCTACCTATAGGTGATATAAAAAATGCTCAGATTCATCCTAAAAGTTGCAAATACAAGCTTTAAGACAGAAACAAAAAAAACTGTACAGCATTTGTTAACACAAACCCCTCTACCACGTACACCTTTTCTGAGGTACTATGCCTGACTGAGAGGTGACCTCTAATGCTGCAGTAGATTGTGTCTCATTGGCTCCATATGTAAATGCTGCTGCTCGTCAGTCATGGTCTCTGCCCTCCATGAATTTGACTGTAATTTGATCACTTTGTCATACTGTATTTGGCAGCTATTGACCCCTGTGAGCTGCTTGTGCGTCACTTGGACCTCTTTGTTTTGCTGAACATAACTATAAGCTTTCACTACACACTATAAACTTTACATTTGTATTTTGATTTCTGTCCGTTTGTGGGAACGACTCTTTGAAAAGCAATTTATTTCTTTATTTACAGCAACAAAAAGAATCTGTTTAAATAAAGTTCAAGAAATAACAGATTCATTATATTGTATTGTTGCATGCCTACTATTTGGACCCAAAAATCCAGTGTTATAATCCCCTTATTATACACAGTACAGTACTCAACAACAAAGAAAATGCCTTTATGCTAGAACAGATTTGTCGGTTTGCATCCAGAGCTTAGAAAAACAGGGCTCTTGAGCGTCATGACCTTACAATATGTGGCAATATGTCCTCCCCACTGAGTGACAGACAGAATTAAATCAAAATATAATGGTTTTACATCTTGGCAAAACCCCTGGCATCTGCATTGTTTTGATCCTGCTTATACACAAAGCCTGTTGAGGTTTATACCAGCAGTCACTGGGCTCCAGTGCCAGCCAAAATACTGTCACATCTGGGATATTTCAGAGAGAGATCATGCTTTGTGACCCAGGGGGAAATGGATGGTGAAGAAGCCAACACTGAGATGTCTCTCCTCTGTGTTATTTTACTGCTTTTCCCCCCTCTTTCCCGTCTTGCACGGCTTGTCAGATTCACTCTCTGCGTACTGAGCATCTTCACTAAGCTCTTTGTATGTAGGTAGCCGAGAATCCTCCTCTCCCTTCTTTTGCCTGTTTTCATCAGCCATCTCGCCTTCATGATCCCATCTATTATTGAAACCAGTCATCCACCCCTCCTCCCAACGCTCCCCAAACCCTAAACTCCAAGCCCAGCCCAACCCAAGCCCCAGGACCCCTGCCCCCACCACAGGAGTTGAATTATGTATGGTGCATTTCAGTGAGAAGGAGGATTCGCCGTGACCTACATAACCCCTATAGCCCTAAGCATCCCATGTGACCTCCCTATATGCGCAGAAGCACATGTATACACATTAAAAAGGTGCACATCTTGGCAAGATCCTTGAACAGGAGACAGTATTTCTTCTTGAAATATTCAGACATTAATGATAAAATCCTGAATTTGATGTAGACATGCACACACCGTAAATAGACCTGTTAATAAATCTGACCCGTGCAGACCTGGTAGGATGACCAAACAAGCTCAGACAAACACCAATTGTCTCCCACTTCCCTCTGAGTCCCTCCCACCACTCCCCCTGTGAAGCCCAGTCCCATCAAGCTACATCAGAGAGTGGACATCTCAGTCCTGCCACCCTGATCCCTCACCCCCACTGACCCGGTGAGTGCCCAAGGATCAGACAAAAGAACACGGCACTTGGCGTAGAAGGGCACCCACAGAGCTGTCGCTTCGGCACGCGAAGTGGTTTCAGTCACACAGACAGCTTCGCTAATCCCGACCGGGCACTGACTGCCTTGTCACGCAGGAGCCCAAAATGGTCGGGCTGACAAAAACGCAGTCCAGCTGCCTCCCGAGTGGATGGAAATACAACCAAAGTGGGAACAATTATTCACCCGGAATGATGAGAATAGCAGCTGCTGGGGGTGGGGAGGGATTGACATGCTTGATTAAAATATGAGGTGAATTAATTTTTTTTTTTTTTGTGGAACTGAGGCAGGGTTTTACACAGGGGACAGATCAAAGTGTGAGAAGACAAAAGAAACCTGTGATGCAGGATGACGGGTTAAAACTCACGGGCCAACGCCTTTTAACCAAAAGACTAAGCTTAAGAATAAATAACCCTCATCGAATACCTGCCTTCAAAACGTGGGTTCACGCAGGGGGCAGGGTCAAAGAGCACTCCCACTTCTCTTACAGTATGTGGCAGAGTACAGTAGAATGCGTCTTTGTTTTGAGTTCACGCATCTCTGACCTGCTTTGCAAAATCCCCTGTGATCTCCACTCCACACAGAGGGTGTGAAAAGTACCGCGTGCTGTGTTACACACTCTTGGTTGTGCGAGACTCTTGCCAAGGTGGGGGCCTGTGAGACGAGAGGTAGAAGGAGTTGGAAGGCAGAAAATGTCCCCCCAGCTGAGGAGAAAGTGAACACAGACCACAGGGGTGGAAGTAGATCTCCGCTGTGACAACCTTGATGTTGTCAAGTTGTAGCAAGATTTCTCTGAAAGGAAAAAGCCCTGCTACATCTTGGTTCTTTCTGGCAATGAATAAGTATTAGGTGAAGACACCACTCTGCCACATACTGAAAGGTTTTGTTAAAAGCTTGCACAATTGAAGCTTCTTTCACTGAGAACAATTTCATCCTATACCAATCAAGTTACACTAGCCTAACATAACATTAATCCAGAACATTAGTAACCAAAATATGGTATGAGAAGTCATTTTTCTTATGCAGTTATTGGTCATCCTGCAATTCTCACCTAAATATTTTGGTATTTAATACATCTGACACATACTGGAACCCGCAGAACATTGGTTATTCTTCCATGGCTAACACCTGATTTATCCTTCAACAGGAAATCTACACGATAAGCTATAATGTAACTGCAAACCCCTCTGAACCCTGCGCTGTAGCCAACAATTGAGCATGCAAATACAAAGCAGCCGACAACTCACCTTAATGTCATACAATCATTCTCACAAAAAGACTATTTTGTGCTAAAGTTGGATAAATGCTTATATCAGTTCTAAATCTTCACTTTGTATTCCTTTCTACTAGATGCTATGGGCTTGTCAGACGTTGCCCACGTGGAGAGCATCCAGGAGAAGTCTCAATGTGCTCTGGAGGAGTATGTAAGAAACCAGTACCCCAGCCAGCCGAACCGCTTTGGACGCCTCCTCCTCCGCCTGCCGTCCCTGCGCATTGTCTCCTCCCCAGTCATCGAACAGCTGTTTTTTGTGCGCCTCGTTGGCAAGACTCCAATTGAGACCCTCCTCCGTGACATGCTGCTCTCAGGCTCCAGCTACAACTGGCCCTACATGCCCACTGTACAGCGGGAGCGACCGATCTCTCTCCACTACAATGAGAATGGGCCCTGAAGTGGAAGGACAGACCAAGGAGAAGCTACGGGGGGAAATTAGGTTGAAGGTTGACCTGACTGCTCATCAATCCATCTCTCCTCCCCTTCATTGTCTGCGTTCAACTTCTCAGCTTCCCAAGAGGAAGTATCTCCCTCACCATTCCGCTCTAAACACTGACATTGATACACCACCATCCCAGTTACACAAGCCAGGCTATCCTTCACTATCGCTAATACAGAGACTTGGTGGACCGTTGCAGTTCCTCAGCTGAGTCTACATTTGAGATGTGGGGTGAGATGGACAGGTTGGTAGAATGGGTTATTGCGCAGTTCACCAGCAGGTCTGTTGGACTCACTTCAGATGTCAATCTCAAAACCCATGCAAACAATTTCAGCAAGCATTTGCTTCATTTTCGGTGATACGCCTAGACATACGGAAACTATGTGCTAGCATCTGCGTACGAGCATGGTGAATACTGAGCAAGGGCTTTACCAATGGGACAGCCAAGAGCACAAAGCCTGTTGTAAATATACCAATTTTTAAAAAACGAAAACCGGAAGCCATTAAAAAAAGACAAATGCCAAAATGTCTTGAACTTTTGCAGAGGATGTTTTATTGTGTGTTTGTATTAGCACTGTTTATATGGAGAGAAAACTCATGATTGTGTCCATATGTACAGTATATCATCAATTCATAGACATCTAAGGCATATTAGGGTTCAATTGGGGAAGCTCAGGTTCAGAGGGTGGGCAGACAGACATGTCAGTATCAGAACAAAAAAGACAAACCCAGCAAATTCTACACTTATCAGCAGCCTGTGCCAAAGTTGACAAAATCATACTGTTTGGAGTATTTTTGTGATAGTGTTGGTGATTAAAAAACAACAACTTTGGTTTGTCTATAATTTGACTTGTTGTGGGGTCTCAGGGGCGAGAAGGAGTTTGTAATGAATACAAATAAAAGCATAGGCACTTGCATTGAAAACTAGTCAGTTTGAATCTGCAAAATCACAGCACTGGTAGATTGTTTCTACCCTTACCCTATTTGACTGAAGTATATTTTTTCTTACTCAAAAGACCCATGGTGTTATCATCGGGGTGGCAAAGCTCATTCTCCTTATTGTTATTGCTTTTTTTGTTTTGTTTTTTTCTGTTTTTTTAGTAATGATTGTCAGTATTGGACCCTTTAGACAGGGGGGTGGGAGGCTGGGATGGGCTTTTACACAAATAGCTGTACTTGCCTTAGAACAAAGATTTTGTCACTGAGCATTTATCTTATGACTGTGCCATAATCTCTCGTTACCTGTTATAACAGGTATTATGTCCTGTCAGGACTGGAAATGAGTTTGCATGAAGTTAAAATGTGATGTGCAACATGTCATTGAAGAGTCATGCAGAATCCAAATATTTTAACTGAGTTAATGCAGTATATGTAATTCCTGTGAGCCAAAAGCCCAGGCTTCAGACGGCTCAAAGTGTTCAAATTAGAAAGCCTTTCCCTCCTCTTCGCTCTGTTTAATCAGTATATTTCTAATATGCTCATCTCAGACATAGAGTTTTGGCTGTGAGAATGCAAGTCCTACTCACCTGCTGTCCAAACCTTTTGTTTATGAGGGTCAGCCAATCAGAAGACTGAGGATTAACTGAGCGGCTGCGCTAAGGTCCAACATAAGATGAACAAAGATTACTTTGATTTCCCTTTGCTGGGAGAAGGCACAACTGAACCATTTTGACATCTTTCGCACTTTCCGTTTTTCGACCTCATGCAAGCTCTTTCCATTTCCTGGTGATATTGTCGTGTAGGGAAACCCCCTCAATTCATGTCATTTGAGCTTATCGTACCGATACCATAAAGTAATGTATCACTAACCTCTGAAAACCTCAGTCTCTGTTACAATATTATCCCCAATGGACTTATGACTGTGACTTAGCTTAGGACTATTTTAAGTTGTTTTTTATTGTTTGACAACCTGTCTCGCATGTCCAGCATGGCACCCTAGCGTCAACCACCAGTGTTGATACTGAAAAAGCCACCTTGGACCGTAGAAAGCTGTTTGTTGGTGAATAAATTGACAGAAAGTTTCTATGAATTGTTTTTATCCCCTCTACTTTTGTTTGGAAATATGGATTATCCATTAATTAAAATAAAATTGTTTTGTTCACATTAACTTTTCTATTGTCTTTTACTGTTGTCTTAAAGTAAATGCATTAAAAAATACAAGCCATTCTACATTAAACTTTTTTTGTCCCCTGATCTCTTTAAGTTTGAGGAACACTAGCGCCTACTAATGCAATTTAACAGGGAATCTTACAAAGAAGTACATATTTAAATTTTTTTTAAATTCCTTGGGGCCTTGGAAACCCTTCAGATATCATTTCTATGCCAAAAATTGAGTGAGAGGCATAGATTTAATCTGTCGTAAATTCAAAACATTTTTTTTTTTAGAGAATGTAATGTTCTAGTTGTAAAATGAAAAGAAATCCTAATGTGAGTAGACCAAAGCTTTAGAATATATCATAATTTGTCTTGGCACTGTGGCTCTTAGGTAGAGACCTGCAGAAAATAAATCTTAGCTTATTGGTGACTGGATATTTCTTACCCAAAAGCTTACATCTTCATTGTTTTAAAAAAAAAAAAATGTATAAGATCAGGGTGAAATAAGTCACTTGGTTGAGCAGATGACCCATGTGCTGTAAAGCTGCAGGTCATTCTGCCCTGTGCATCCTAATCTGCTCTCAAATGCCCCTGCCAAATAGAGCCTGAAAATACCTTTTATCTAACCATATCTTATCAAAGCAGCAGGAGATTACCACACCTATGAACCCCCCCCCCCCAAATAATTAATTGTTGACATTGTCTATGCATAGACAATTGCACATGGAAACCCTTTTATTTGCATGTAATCAAATAAGTTTCACCTGTTTTACAAAGCTGTAAGACCATCATATATCTGCCTCATATAAGTGAGGTGACAGACTGTCTTTATATCAAAGATGGGAAATTATCAGTTTTATGCATCTGATGTATCTGAACTGATCATTTTACATTTTGATTTTCCTGATTTTTTTGAGCAACAAGAAGATGAGTACCAAATAATCACTTACGCTGGTAAGCTTGATACGATTACCTGCTAATTAGTGCTAAGAACAAAATAATAAAATCCTAGAATTTCACCAAAGAAGAAGAGCAAGGTTATTAGATGGGTTGCTGTAGAGGTAAGTGTGCAGCGACTCATTATTTGTTAAAAACTCAGCTAAGAAGTCCAGGTCTGTGGCACCGATTAGCACAGCTAAAACCATCAGTTAGCTACCAGCTGCAGTCACCTGTGTCTGCATTCACCTGTCAGTCAAATCAGTCAAACCCTTGATAAAGCAACTTTTAGAAAACATAAAATATTTTAAGTACATAAGGATATAATTAACCAGTTGTTATGAAATGTACACTAGAAAGCAAATGTATTTCTGATGCAATGGAATGAGCATTTCAACATGGGAGTCCATGAAAATAACCTCTTTTAAGTCATCTGCTGGTAGACATTTGAGTCAACCTCAGGTTTTGGAATTTCCAGGTGGTTTCATTTTCTCATAAACAGATGAACTGATGCTTTAAAAGCTTGGGGTCTGTTCTTTATTTTATTTATAATACATCCATATGCTGACTTTGGATTATATCCTACCACAGCAAAAGATCAGATGTTAAAGTTCTGACAACGCACACAAATAAAACATTATCTGTCACGTCAAAGAATTTAGGGTAAATCCATTAACTGGTCAATTATACATAAAATATTTTGATTCAATGAGGGAAAGAGACACCAATAAATACTGCGGATCAATCAGTGATTTTAAAATAAATAGGGGATTCTCTCTAGGAAGCAGCTCAAATGTTGATAGAGGCCTGGTTGATGCATGACAGAAAGTAAACAAAAACTGTGATCCAGAGCACACATGGTCTTTGACCTCTGGGTTCAAGGTGTGTCACCAGGTGTATGCACGTGTGTGCCTGTACATGCGCTTAGGTTTGGTTCACATATAGCTGCTGGTCAGCTCTCAGTGTTCACATTAGACAAAGGAGAGAGAAAAGAAGAACAGAGCAATGACGACTTGTAACTTTAAGTTCTCAAACATGTCAAGTTCTCTTCTTCCCACCACAAAAACACAAGGGCTCACACAACACACACTCCCCCACATGGTAACCTTGTGCCCTTTACACCCAACCTCCCCTCCTCCACCTCCCTCTTCAATCCTTCAATCTCCGCCCTCTACCCTAACCACCCACCGCCATCTCTCCTCCCGCCCCAACCCGTGTGTGTGTCTGTGTGTGTGTGTGTGTTTGTGTGTGTGTATGGAGAGTAGCCGATTGACTTATGCCTTCATTTCAGAGCTGTCACTCCTGGCCAAACACCATGACCCTTCAACCTCCATTTTGGAGCCGCACATTTTTTTTCGTTCCCTCACCATATGAATATAAAAAACACATGTGGCCAAAAGGTGTGTGTGTATGTGTGAATGTTTATGTGCACAGGTAAATCAAACTGACAGAGCTCCTTTGAATGGCAGGAGCTGAATTACTTTTGCACTTCAATTTTGCACACCTGCCATTTATGGCAAACACTAGGCATAGCATAAACCATAAAAGCAAAATACGTTGCTTTAAGATACAAATCAGAGCCAGTAAATATCACAACCTACAGAGCCAGCTGCAGCAATTACAGTCCTTTTTTTCTCTGAAGTTAAACTACTTGGGATATTACAAATTTCTGAATACCACAGTTGGTCTACTTTATAGGCTAATATGTAAAGATTTAGTTTTTCCTTTGAACAGAACAGCTGAAAATATTCTATAAACAGTTTATAAGTGTCCTTTTTAGTACAATCACACTCATTGTATCTCAGTTCAAATATTTACCAGTACATTCATGTAGTGCACTATGTATAGTAGTGACTAATGTGTGAATTTTTGGAAAGACAGCATTGCTCAGTTTTAAACCCACCAGATATGACAGTTACAGTGTTAGATTAAAGCTGGTGAACATTTAAAACTTCTAGCAACTCGCCTCTGTAGTACTAAACTCTAGCTAACATCATCACTGGTGCTGATGACTTCTACTAGAAGTAGGGTACTTCACTAACCAGGGTATACTCCACTAACCATATGTGAAAATTGGTTAGTGGTTTCTTCTTTTGCACTGGACAGCCCAGTTGGAACCCAGTGAGGATAACAAGGTTATGCTATGAGTGCACATGCAGGTACTTATAGTGCACTTCATGTACAGTAGCCTTAGTTGGCAGCATGAAAAAAACTACATTAAAAATTGATGAGGCTTCTGGGTGTAGAATTAAAACACCTTCATATGACTGTTGTGAAATTTTTTTCACAGGACTCTTGTGCAGCCCTGTGAAAAACTAAGTACCCTCATTGTTGCCACAGGGAGGGTAAGTAGCAGCCAGGCACTGACAATCAAAGCATTTGATTAACTGATCATTAATAAGTTATAAGAATAGAATTTTGTCAGTGCACTCGTCTGGAGCATTTACGTGGGTGTTAACACAATACAATAAAAACCTAAAAGCTATATCTCAGACTCTACACGAGTTAAAATTTTAAGTGTTAAAGTTCATGATTGCACAATCAGGAAAGGACTGAACAAGAAGCATTCTCCTTGTAAGTAAGAAGGCTTACCAGGAGAACACGAAGGTTTTCCAGAAGAACGCCTCTTCTCTTGAACATGGCAGCATGGTGTAGATTTGCAAATTAACCACAAGACTTCTGGAGCAATGTCCTTTGGACAGATGAGACCAAAGTGGGGATGTTTGGCCATAATGCACGGTGCCATTGTTGGCGAAAATCAATCACAACATATCAGCACCTGTAGTGTAAACACCTCACACCACCTTCAAGCACAGAGGTGGAATGGTGGTGGTTTTGGCTTGTTTTGCAGCCACAAGTCCTGGGCACCTTACAGTCTTTGAGTCAACCACGAACTCATCTGTATACCAAAGTATTCTAGGTTCAAATGTTAGGCCATCTGTCCAACAGTTAAAGTTGACCCAAGTATAGAAGCAATTATACAACAGAATTGCTGAAAATGAAGAGAATCGAGGTGTTGTCATGACCCAGTCAAGGTCCAGACCTCAAATTGATTGAAATGTTGTGATGGCACCTCATTGGAGCAGTGCATACAGAAAATGAATAATTCAACTTATTGCTGCTGAAGTTGGCTCTAAAGAGTCCTGTAAAAACATTATTTTTTATGTGACTGGTTTAAATTTGCAATGCTCGTCTCAAAGATAAACATAAACCAATGGGTGATCTCATCGTGTTTACATCCATCTTTTATGTGCAGTCTATAACACACTGATGGTTATACATGCAAGAATGCATTTTGAGACACAGCTAGTCACTTATTGAAGATGTTGCAATTTGAAAAATTTTTTAGAGGGACTATTCAGTGTTAATCTGGCATTTGTTTTCACTTATTTTCTGTGGTTTCTCTTTTCAAAACATCTTTATTATATCAACCAATTATTTAATTGTATAACCTTTTCACTTCACTTCAAGATTTCTTCACCTAAAACCAAGTGAGAGTCAATTAAGTGTCAGTGTAATGCCACACTATATTTACATTCACACATACACAGAAACAATGTATCCATCTGAACTGTCTGTAGGTAAGCGGCCATACCAATCAGGTCCCAGCCAGAGGTCGACATGACAAACACAATAAGGCAGCAGATTCATCACCCTGTGCGCTCTGACAGTAATTGTCCTGTGTCCATGTCACGGTTCCACCTTGTTAAAAATACTAGGGATGCTCCTTTGACAGAGATGACATCGGCCCCAGTCACATACATTTAAGCCAGACACCTTCGCCATTTGTTATGACACACTTTCAATTTAACAAAAGGGCCCCACCGAAGATGAACAGTGCCCTACGTGGGAGGAGAAAGGCCGATGAATATAGGGCAGTGTGTGTGTGTAATTTACTCTTTGGTAGATGAGGTGAGACATCTGGAGGGATTTTGTTTAATAAAAAGGCACATTTCGTCTTGTTGCTAAATGTGAATGTTAGCAGCACAAGGGCAAGCCAGACGTCCATCTCTGGAGAATACAGCGGTGCAGATCGATAGGTGGGATGTCAGATTGAATTGAGGTCACTCTTTGTCTCCCCAAAGAGGTCCCACTTACTGGCAAAATAAAGCGGGTATTAAGTTAAGA
>VUQG01006148.1:2300-12458 GCA_015106755.1 Etia nguti | reverse complement strand
CGTATCTGTGACCCCTCTCTTGTCGGCGCGGTGAGGCTTTTTGTGCTGCAACATGTTCATTCTCTGTTGTCTGGAGGGAAGGTGAACATTTGACACCGAGAGAGTCTATTCTTTGAGGGATCAATAACCTGATGGATGTGGTGAGACTGCTGTTCCTCAGTTAGACCCGCCACCATAGTCGCCCTTAAAATGTGGACTCTTTTATTTTGCACATTTTTAGATTGAGTAATGTGCCGGGCTGGTGGTGTGAGGCAAATGGAATCACTGCAGTCTGGGGCTTTATTGATTAGTCAGTGGAGCAATCATTTGTTTGTCTGAAACCATTTCTAATATGTGTTTTAGTTATGTTAAGATGCCTACAATTAAAATACTAAAAGTTTGTTGTTTTCTTTTTCTACTCATTGCTACAGTAGCTATGGGTTTTTATGACTGCCCAGACAATATAAATCAGTGTAAGGACTGGCTGAGTGGTGGAGGACACACACTTGGAGGCAGACATGATCTTCGACTTGATTTATTTACAACTCTTACCAGAAAAACAAAGCCATTCAGGGTGATTTTAGGAGGAAAAAAAACTAGAAAAGCTGAAAAGAACACAAGAAAATGAGCAATCAGACAAAAGAAAATCTGGACTTTGCCCATTGGATCTATCTTAAACTGTGTAGAAAATTGAAGATATACCCCATGAACCCAACTATGTATGCTGAAGTCCCTTTGTAAAGAATGCTAATATTGGAAACCTGGCATGTTGAAAGAGAAGTGACACTTACTGAGAAACCAAGGGACGCTACACACTCATATGGTTGTAACCTGTTAGTTCAATCACTTTAATAATAGTTCAGTAATACTTGAAACTAGTAACTGATCCCACAGATTCATCAGTAAAGTCTTTAGACCTCAGTCGCACAGGCCTAGAGACCAGTCAGTAACCCTCCTGGCAACCTTTGGTGAGATATTGCTAAGGTTTCTGACTATTTCTGAGTGAAATCAGGTGCAAATAGGGTGCTGCACTAAATACCTTGTTGTGATTGTTTTGATTACTAGCGAATTGCTGTGGTCACCCAGAGTAATCCTTGTGTCAAGTCAAGTCAAGTGGCTTTTATTGTCATTTCAACCATGTACAGTGGTACAGTACAGAGTGAGATGAGACAGCTTTCCTCTGAGACCCTGGTGCTACATATGACATATAACAGACAAACACAGGACTATGTAAAGTGCAATGTGCAAAAAATTGCAAAAATAAACAAGACAAGACAGTGCAACACTAGACAGAACAGGACGATACAGACACAAAACAGTGTAATGGAAATGTGCACAATGCTGAGTATTGTGCAAAAGTAACTTGTGTGTGTGTGTGTGTGTGTGTGTGTGTGTGTGTGTGTGTGTGTGTGTGTGTGTGTGATACTGCAGATAAGTGCTTGGTAGTGACGTGTATGAAGGCGTGTGTGTGTGAGTGTCAGTCCAGTCACTGAGTGCTCAGGAGTCTGACGGCTTGGGGGAAGAAACTGTTCTGTATTCTGGTAGTGAGGGCCCAGATGCTCTAGTACCTCTTTCCAGACAGCAGCAGGGTGAAGAGTGTGTGTGAGGGGTCTGTGGGGTCCTCCACAATGCTGGTGGCTTTGTGGATGGAGCGGGTGCTATAAGTGTCCATGATGGAGGGGAGAGGGGCTCCAATGATCTTCTCAGCTGCTCTCACTATCCGTTGTAGGGTATTGCGATCCGATATGGTGCAGTTACCATACCAGACAGTGATGCAGCTGCTCAGGACGCTCTTGATAGTCCCTCTGTAGAAGGTGGTAAAAATGGATGATGGGAGATGGACTTTCCTCAGCTTCCGCGGGAAGCAGAGACGCTGCTGGGCCTTCTTGGTTATGGAGCTGGTGTTGAGGGACCAGGAGAGGATCTCCGCCAGGTGGACACAAAGGAATTTGGTGATCTTGACAACCTCCACAGAGGATCCATTGATGTTAAGTGGGCAGTGAGCTCTCTGTACTCTCCTGAAGTCAACAATCATCTCTTTTGTTTTGTCCACGTTCAGAGACAGGTTGTTGACTCTACACCAGCCAGTTAGCTGTTGCACCTCCTCTCTGTATGCTGACTCGTCATTCTTGCCAATGAGACACACCACAGTCATGTCATCGGCGAACTTGATGATGTGGTTCGAACTGTGCATTGCTGCACAGTCGTGAGTCAGCAGAGTGCACAGCAGTGGGCTGAGCACACAGCCCACTCCTAGTGTACTCCTAGTTCTGGTGTGGGTGTGGGAGGATAGCATCTGGGAAGGCATCCGGCATAAAATGTTTGCCAAATCAAATATATGAATTACCACGAAAGATGAAAGAGATGTTCATACCATCACTCAGCACTGACAACAACAACAACAACAGCCTCAGGTGTTGTTCGCCAGCAGGGTTCCGGTGGAAACTGTGCTACTGTTGGCCAAAAGGGGGGAGGCAAATTAGGAGGGAGTGAGGAAAGCAGAAAAGGCAGAAATGTGGAGGTTAGAGGTGGGAATTAAAATGTAGGAACCATGACTGGCATAGTGAGAGAGATGACTAATATAATGGAATGTGGGGCAGGTATGGTGTTAAGAAGAGAAATGTGGACGAACAGACAGTGGTGGATTTTGCTAAAAGAATGTAAACAGCCGTGGTAAACACATATTTCAGGAAGAGGAAGGAACATAGAGTAACATGTTAAAGTGGAGAAAGGTACACACAGTTGGGAGTACCTACTATGCAGAAGGTGCAATCTGAAAAAGATATGAGATTGCAAGGTGGTGTCAGGGGAGAATGTAGCGAGGCACCATCACATGGTAGGCTGTAGGATGGATTTTGAAATCAAGAAATGGAAGCGAATTAAGCAATAAGCAAGGATAAAATGGTGGAAGTTGAAGAGGGATGAATGTTGTTCAAATTTCAGGGAGGAGTTGAGGCAGGCTTTAGGTGTTAGGCAAGTGTTACCAGACGACTGAGAAAGTACAACTGTGTTGCTGAGGGAACCTGCCCAGAAGGTATTTGGTGTATCCTCTGGACAAAGGAAAGAAGACAAGGTGACTTGGTGATGGAATGATGAAGTACAAGAAAGTATTCAAAGTGGTATTGTCAGGGAGAAAAAGAAACTAGACAGGATTACTGGGACGCCAGGCATATGGCAAAAAAGAGAAAGGTGGTATTTGTGACACTGGCCACTATGTATCAATTGGCTAGACAGATGGAGAGATTGAGTTGGAAAGGATGTTAGAGTGATTAAGGATAGATATGGAAATGTACGAGCAAGTGAGGAGAGTCTGCTGAGAATGGGGAAGGAATACCTCGAGGAGCTCATCAATGAAAAAAAAAATGACAGCGCAAGGAGGACGTGTGGAGGACAGTTAGTGAATAAGGAAATGCAGACGATTAGTAAGGAGGAAGTGAGGACAGCTATGAAGCAGCTATGAAACGCAGTTGGCCCAGATGACATACCTGTGCAGGTATGGGGATGCCTAGGCGAGAGCAGTGGATGTTTTAACCAGGTTGGTTAATACAATCATGGAGAGTGAATAGAGAACATGCATACTGGTACTGATTTTCAAGAATTAGTGTGACGTGCAGAGCTGTAGTAACTATACAGGGATAAAGTTAATGAGCAATACCATGACGACGTGAAAGTTAGAAAGATGAAGCTGAGATGGTTTGGATATGTGCAGAGGAGAGACAGTGGATATACTGGATGAAGGATGTGGAACTTGGAGCTGTCAGGCAGGAGGAAAAGAGGAAGAAAAGTTTCATTGATGTAGTGAAGGAGCAAAAGCAGAAGGCTGGTGTGATAGAACCTCCCTAAAGGGACCAGCTGAAAGAGGAAAAAGAAAATCTGTTAAGCCCTTTCATGACTTTCTTATTGTCTGCTCTTATGTCCCCCAACTATAGTATTTTGTTCAGTCACATCAGTCTCATTGTGGCATCATTTGTAGCTAAAAGCTCTAAAAACCTAAATGACAAAGCGAGGGATAAGTGAGGATCGAAGCAGTTAGCAGCTAAAGAGCTAGACGTTTCCCTGAGGAGGTACTTTAGGCTAGATGATAATTAAATAGAAGGTAAATACTGGACTTAAATTTGTAAAAAAGTTAAAGAAAAACAACCAAAAATTAAAGCTAACATTGTTCTATACATAACTTGACCTAATAAGGCGGTAATGCAGTAGGGCTGTCTCGTATCTAATCATGATTTACATGTTCATTTTTATTTGTTCTGCTGCTATGTCACTGCAAAATAGCTTTGACTTTCGTAACCTGTATTTTCACGGATTTTGACAAATGCAGCTGAAAATCTCAACCACCAGTGTATGCTGTGTAAATGGTTTATGAGAACAAGACAAAGTCAAAGGTCATTTTTACTTTCATTAATTTCCTCACTTTTTCTGTCTTTCTATGATTTATATCTGCATGCATGAAAAGGGCCAGGCCTGAAACTCTTTACTGAGCACACCCTCCGGACACTTGATATACTGTGTAGAGCAATGCATCTCCAAAACTAATATTGTAATGAATTGGATCTGTGTCTACGTGTGTGGCCTAACAGTGGACTGTTTGTGAAGATGTCCCAAAAGCAATACCCCCTTTTCCAGAATCAACAGACCCCAATTTAGCATTCCCAGATCCCCTGAAATGAAACGTTCATTTTTTTTCCACAACCATCATCTCCGGCAAAGCATTGCAAGGGAATTGGATCTGTCTCAGCACAACCCCTCTCCACTCAGATCTCATCAAGCGTGGGTTGGAGTCACCTCTCTCCCACGGAAATTGCTCTGAACGGCAGGAAAATGTACATCATTGAGGTGCCGACCAAAAATGGCTTCGGTCCCCTTCTCACACAGACAGCAGCCCCCCACTCTGCATTCGTCTTATAAATCCTTAAAAAGGGCCCTGACTCCAATGTATGGCAACACCATCAATATTGATGTGGGAGAAAGTTCTTCCAAAGCCGCCTCAGTCACAGAGCATTAATATTGATAGTGTTGTGCACCAGCCCGGACGCTCGGTGTGACTCTAAAATGGTAATGGCATCTGGAACCAGGGTTAGAGGCCAATATCATTGCTGAATATGGACATAGCTGTTTAGCTGCAAGCAGGACAGGGGGCCATGCCAATCATTGCGTCCTCTTCGTCAACCTGACCAACCCAAGAAAGGTATGTCGGGGGTCGCTGAGGAACTTTGACTTTGACTTCATGTGATTTTATTCTTCCAGTGAACTTTCATGTCGTGGACAGGCCCCCGTGGGATTACAGATGTTTTTTCATAAGGGGGATTCAATTACGGTGTTGCATTATGTGTCAGTGATTAATTTACTTTCTTTTCTTGTGGTGGTGGGTTGGTATTTCAAAAACTAAAGCACACATGTTACTATGCACATGTAGTGTTTAAAAGGAAACCAGTGCAAAGGTACTAATGGGCAGTTGAGGCTGGGTGTAAAACTTCATTAAGTGTCATAGAGACCGACATAGAATAGAATAGAATAGAATAGAATAGAATAGAATAGCTTTTTATTTTCATTGTGCATGTACAACAAAATTGTGGGTGCTCCAGACCAGCTGTGCAGGAAATGTGAATTCAAAGCATTAAAGGCAGCCTAGTATAAAAATGGTTTTCGGTTTTATGGATAGTTTCCTCCTTCAACAGCTGCACAGTAGTTACATTTTTATTTCATTTTATTTTTTAATTACCCACTTTACAGCTTTAATTTAGGAGTGCAGCTCCTTTGATTAACACTAGGGCTGAGACGGGCAACTGTAGCTGTTATCCTGTGCTAGCTATCCGCTAGGCCTTACCTTTTCTAATCCAGTTCCAGCTCCAAGCTGTTACTCCATTCATTAAAGCTGCTGTCCCTAAACTAATCATAGCCAGGGATTCATTCATGACGTGCTGCACATGCAGTATTCATGTGCAGCACGTCTTTAAGCTCAGTTTTTAAAACCTTATGATGCAACTGCAGCTTATACACTCACAGTTTGCCAACAAATATTTGAAAAGTTCATAAAAGAATCACTCTGAGGCTAACTATGATTTCAGTGGGTACATGAAGCTCAGGCAGGATCATTAATTTTTCATGAGTCATTCAAATCACACAGCAGCATATTAATGATTAACCTTATGTTAAGGATGAATCATCTCAGATGTTCTCTTGTCTGAAGTTTGGTCCATTTTCAGCATCTTATCCCAGCTAAATAATTGCATTTATAACTTTTATTGAGGGCAAAAAAGTTAACGCTCATGCTCCATTTTTACTGTGCTAATGTGTTTAGATTATCCTAGCTCTGTCGGTAGCCACCAGGTAGCTCACCATTATATGCAAGCTAGTCCAACTACAATAACCCTACAAACATTGCTGCTGCTTATTTTTCTGTCTTCATTTATGTCCAAAGTGATAGCAGAGCTGTATGTTTTAGTTTTTTACAAATCCCTCAATCAGAACATGGTTTGTCATCTTTAGATCGAAACTACTGAGCTAACTACCTGCTAACTTCTAACTCAGTTAAATCTCGTAAATCCTCTATTACATGGATGCCTGGATGTTAAACTTTATCGCAACAACTGGGAGAGCAGCCACCCTGAACATTTTATTGGAGATGAAAGGATTTTAGCCATTTTAACTCTCAGTGATGCCGCAATGTTTGTTTGAGTTTGAGAAATGAAGAAGACTTTGTACCCAGAAACTTATGATAAACTAGTACTAATAAAATACTAATAACTACTAATACATCAGACTCTGGAGGCTGGTTGAAGTCATTGAACTGGTGCGTGGGTTTCCTCTGGGTACTTTGACTTCCTCCCACAATCTAAAGACATGTAGTTAGTGGGGTTAGGTTAATTGGTGATTCTGGCTGTAAATGGCTGTCTGTTTCTCTGTGTCAGCCCTGCGTCAAATTGGCAATCTGTCCACTGTGTACCATGCCTCTCAACCTGTGGTAGCTGGGATAGTATCCAGCCTCCTGTGACCCTGATAAGTGGAAGAGAATGGATGGATAATATAACTAGCTGTATGCTAAGTTTGTGCCTCGCTTTTTATGAGTGAAACTCTAGTATTTGATTAGTCTGTTACTTAACACTAATTAGAAGGTATATCTAACTTACGTAACCATGCACCTGTACAGTCTCTAGGTGCAGGTTGCTAATCCAGTTTATTAACGTTAGCTAACTTAGAACTGCAACTCCAGTCTAACACGTCTAGCTCCTAAAACAAAATACAGCATCAGTCAGAACACTAATGCTAAAGCTTTAAAATGCAGAATACAGAAACCAGTGGGCAATTTTATGGGGTTTATGCCTCTGTACTCTTTTTTTTTAGCATTCGAAGATGTAGACTAAATCATGGGAAATGTAGAGTGCATTTCCTTCAGATTGAGCCATTCTAGGGGTTTAAAGTCATAACGCTGTGCCCTGATTTTGGCAATTTGTGCTTTATTCTATTCTTCTTTTTTTTTCCCCAAGAATGCAGGAGTAGTTATAGCTTGGGAGAGCGGTCATCCTCAAGTCAGAAGGTTGGTAGTTTTATTTCTAGCTTATTCAGTCCTCGTGTCAAAGTGTCCTCGGGCAAAATACTGAAATTCCTTAAGTTTACTCCGTGTGTCAGTGCATGTGTGTTGTATATATAAAAAGTGCTTTATGAATAGTTGAATGTGACTTGCAGTGTTTTTGGTGGTTGATAACACTAGAAATGCTTTGTAGGGATGCAATATATTTTCCTTTAATGCTAATCACTAGACCACCCTCTGAAGAACATCCTGCAGCAAATACCTGATTTAATCATTCACTGTGTGATTTTATCAAACTTAAATAATTGATAGACATGCTTTGTTCGGATGTGACTTCAGTGCGTTTACCTGCGATGCATACTATTGAATATACTATGATTTTCATAAACAGAAATAGCCCATTGGCCCCAATGATATCATGGCTCCATGTTGTGTACTCTGCTTGTGCAAACATTAGATTATGCTGAGGTTGTTTTCTGGGTCAGTAAGTTAAATATTTCAGATGGTTTATTTTTAGCGCCGTCTGTTTCCACTTTGTGCATGCTCTGCACGTTTGCGTGTCCATGTGTATGTGCTGGTGCATCTCTTGCTCTGTCTGCAGGCTGCATTTGACCCAGTAAGTCATCTTCATGTGCCCCTGGGGTTTATCAATCGAGTGTTGTATGCAGAAACAGGCCATCACAATTAGTGGCCAAATAACTGTTAACACCTCTGATAGGGTACAGTGTGCTAACAGAACTCTTGAAACATCACATAGATCTGTATAAAGCTGCTTGTATTTATTGTTGTTCTGTTGCTTTTACCAAACTAGTGCAATCACAACCCACCTCGGTATAAGGAATACCCAGTGTGCTTAAAGCAGTGGGGAAACCAAATCCCATTAGATCACTTGTACATGGCATTGAACTGTCATGGTGTAAAAAGGGCACTGTAATTGCTGCACAGACGAGTGGTCATTGAACTGTAAAAAGCAGGGAGGGTTTTCCACAGATTATGAAAAACAGAATGATTGGAAACTGCCCAGAGGCAGAGCTCCCATGATAATTTCTGACCCTACCATGTATGTGGAATCAAAGCAGAGCTCTGTTGTTGACCTTAGCTGTTCTCTGCAACAAATACCGTTGCTATGTTTTGCAAAGACAGCCCTCCTACAGTATCTCTCCTACTCCTTTCTTTTCTCTTCTTCATCTAACCTTTCTCTGACTTTCTTTGGGTTTGTAGTTGCTTTGATCTGTCTCACTTGAAACTTTGTGGAAATCAGGTTTTGTATCCCTCTGAAGTATATCTTTGTTATCTCTGTCTATTCTATTGTTTTTTTTTGTTGGGTTTTTTTTTTAAATGTATTTTCAGTGAAGGAAACTGTATTGTTTCAGTGGCTTAAAGTTCAGAACAATGTATTGATTGTGTTTGAATATTACTTAAACTAAATGCCTAACAATTAGTTTCTGCTATTTTTTTTTTTTGTTACTGTACAACCTGAAAGAAAACACATAAATAAAAAGGAAAAAAAAATGTTTTGGAGCAGATTTAAATGCAGGAGAATGACTTCATTTAAGGGCTACAAAATTCTCCCACTTTCTTTTAAAACTATGGAGCTAAGTATGACAACACTGTATATTTGCAAAAATGTTTTAGTAGAAATTACCATAAATATATATTTTTAAAGGGCAACAGAAAAAAAGGTTGTTTGTCCCACATTTATTGTGGCATTCTCAGCACAGGTAAACCCTAAAGTGTACATCATATTTTGTTTCTGTGACTTTATAACACTAACTGTGCATGATTCAAAGTTGAAATAATCCTTGGGATCTTAACCATTAGCAATCTGAAATGAGCCATTTTAGCTCCTCTTGCTTTCAGGTCGCCCTCCCTTTACGCCAGCTTTCATCTCATTGGCTGTGCTTTACAAACAGAAGGATGAACAGCAGTTAGGTTTCCTGCTGTACTCACAGAGAGATTTGTGAGATACCTGAGATAGCTATGTTAGCGATATATTTATTCGCTCTCATCTGAGTTCATGCACATCTAAGACTGGAAAGTAACTCTCTGAAACAAGCATTAAGAGCAG
This sequence comes from Etia nguti, assembly GCA_015106755.1. NCBI lineage: Eukaryota > Metazoa > Chordata > Actinopteri > Cichliformes > Cichlidae > Etia > Etia nguti. The sequence goes on along the minus strand of VUQG01006148.1, from coordinate 2,880 downwards.
TCAAGCTTTTGGCTTCCAGGGATTGTTTATACATAGACTTACCTCATTTTAAAGTTTAAATACCTTCTTTTGGCTATTTGTTACAAATGCAGTGAAATAAACTGAAATCAAGAAACCTCAAATGAAGCTGTCTCTTCTTAAAAGCCTTGATTCTAAAGTAGTTCTAGCTGAGCAGTTCTTCTGTGAATGGCCTTGCAGCCATTCCAGGCGATGCCACAGGGCTCCATTGTGCCTCTGCCAAGCTGTGACAGAACCATGTCCAACTTCTCACCTGCAGCATTGTGCACCCGGAGAGCTCAGCGCAGAATAATTGGGAGCTGAGATTCCAGGACAAGTTTCTTTTTGTCCATTTTGTGGGAATTACTGACCCGGAAGTGTGAGGTCACAGCTGTGGTAATTGGTGCTGGGTGATGCAGCTGTGTGTATCTGTCCCTACTTGTGTGTTTGTGTGTGTATACTTCCATCTATGTACTATTTTTTCTACATTATACAGGGTGTGTGTGCATGGACAGTATTAGCAATGCAGACTTTTTTTTTTTTTTTTTTTTTTTTTTTTTGGTGTTTTTTGTTTTTTTTTTTT